>JAEUBB010000260.1:4116-52388 GCA_018257885.1 Parmelia sp. 050094
CGCTACAACAGTCATGGACCCCGAATGATAACCACACGCTTTACTTCACCGCCAGAGCATCAAAGGGAACTTTTAAATGCCGAAAGGGAAAGCCGAAGTCGCCAACGGTACCAACCACAGATGAAGCGTATCAATAGAGATACTGAATACGAAGCGCGAATGAGAGCTGAAGAACTAGAAACCATGTTGAGGGACAACGAAAGGTCTATATCTCCCTCCAGCAAGCTCAGCTCGAGAGACAGTTCGGATATGGATCAGCGCTCGCCTCGTGGCCTGACACGTGGCCTGACATTTGGATTCTCACTAGCGCGTTCGATTCCAGACAAAAACTCATCAGTATCAATCACCCAGACCCCTCAGACAAACCCTGGCCATGACGAGGTGAAAGGATCGAAGAACATTATAGAAGGTGATTCTACAGTATACAGGGAAAGCATATTCAGTGTGTCAAGCTCACGATACACAAACTTCTCGGATCTCAAAATGCCTGTTGAAGCAGAATTAGTCTTGCAACCGCCAGCTGGGCCAACGAAACAGAGCCTGAGCCCCTTGCTGACTTGGGTGTAAGTATTGTAGATACACTGTGCGAACGTGTGAAATCTGACATCGTCCAGTCATTTAGAAGGCAAAAAGCATACATTCCATTCTTTCGTGGTACGTCTATTAACGGCAAACTCTTGATCTTAGGTTGACTGTAAGTAGGCATATGTGGAGAGTATGACCGGTCTCCGGGATGAGGAGAAGTATAAGGCACGTAATCTTCTGAAAGACGTAAAACAATATGAGAAGCCTCTACGCACTTCCCACGGGATACAAGGTAGCTACGTGGAAGCAGTTTTTAGTCACATTGGGCCTGAAGATATGGGAAAGGACGAGGCACAGATGGTTTTCCTTTGCCTACCATATTTCGAAATTGCATCACTTTCCAAGCAAAACCCGTCTCATTCACGAGGAACCCATCCGCTGAGGACTCTTTTACAATACTCTCATGGTCATACATCCAAGAGTAGAGACCTACAGCAGGCAGTCTGCCATCTGGACCAAGCACCCAAAGGACATTGTTTTCACATTTCCTACTTATAGTGCCTGGTTATCGGGAGTGGTAAGCTTGAAATCTACCGGTCAGTATCGTTCAGTAAGGTAACACTTCTCAGATATACTCATTACATGTACAAATCTTTCGCCGCCCAAAATCCAGCAGGACAAAATTACCACGAAAACACCATCAGACTCGCAAATTGCTCAAGAGCCTCAGATACGTGTGTCTGATGATATTGGTCGAATGTGGCTACTACCAGTAAAAGACTGTACCACCTGGCTGGTATAACATTCAAACACAGATGACATCAAGCGCGTCTAATGTGGCGTAGGAATTTGCAGCCCACTTTAGATCCTTGAGTACGGATTTCCACGGCGATTACGAAGTTGCCTTCCAAGGCGCTGTGCAGAATCCTGCAAATTGGCATATCTTAGTAGAGCGTGCTCATAGAAAGGCACTGTATCTCAGCCTAAAACCGTTATTTGTCTCCCACCTTTAGGCGCTTACTTTCTGGCTGATATCTTTTAGGATCTAGCCCCAGCGTATTCACAAATCATCTCGTCCCAGGAGCTCAGCTTCTAGTGAAGGCTCAGACGACGATAACCCTGACTCAAGCATCTTAGCGGGCGACAAGATTTCTTCAGCAAACGACACCGACATTGCGTCCCCAGTAGCAGTAGCAGTCAATATTCACCAGCCGGTAGACAACGAGTCCAAAGGTCTTGACACAAAACGACACACACCTGCTAATGTGGAACTTCCCATTTCCGACTCTAACGGAATTCAGATTACTTCCATGAATGACCCTTACATCTTTCTTTGGGCTGTCTCCGTACCCAAGGAGCCAGATGTATCCGATAACGAAAATGAGAAAGCAGAGAAAGTGGCGCATCCTGCCAGGGGCCCTCAAAGCACTGAAGATATTCAGAATTGCCGATTCGACATGCAGAGGCTGAAAAGGATCTTGACGGACATGGATAAATGCCTCCGTTCAGTAGATTCCAAGAGACACCGCGTCTACAAAAGGTGTCCTTCTCGAACTCTTCAGGAAGTTGAGACGAGATCTATGCAGATTTGCGGAAAGGCATTCCAGAAATCGACTCAAGTCAGCAGCAAAACCACGGAGAACACTAGTGCAACCCCACCGAGTCCAGATGGGAAAGACGCTGGAATCAGACAGGCATACATGCAGACGGAGCGCTCAAGACCGCCAGTCATTGGTGTACCTCAACGCGGTAATGAGGAGACCGAAATGCCAGAAATTGAAACACCGTCTGAAGAACCCCCAAACGTATTTACAAAACGAGACATTAAACAACACAAAAAACTCCTTAGAATGGCAAAGGCACTCTTCAAATACTTTTTACCCCTAGAATTCAATTCAGCTTTGGTGGCAAAGTATTGGGGTGCTATTTATGTCTTGATCGAGGTAAAAATTCTTATTCTAGTACAAGTACTGATGCGTTAGTTGATGCCGTTTTCAGGAACCCTCCAAGCTCTCCAAAGCCTCAGGAGCTTTGATCTCGTGCGAGCAGTGGGAGACGGTTATGGCCGAGACTTCAGCCATCTTTGCCGGTGATCGAACCCAGGGAACAGCCCCTCCGCCATGGAGTATTCATGTTCCAGATACTTTTGGAGATGCTTGGCTGCATTTAGTAATGGGTCTCGTTCTGAGTGGCGATCGGCAGTATGCTAGATACCGTGGAGCATACCAAGAATTCGAGGCATTCGAACTAGCAGTGATCAAGGGGAGAAAAGAGATTCTTCGAAATCTGGCACCGAATCCTTTAGAAGAAAAGCAAGCCGTCCTTTCCTTGGGGGTCATGTCAATTGTTATCAGGAATCTTGTGGACAATGGCGTACCTGGCCAGCCGGATACTGCATCTACATACTATGAGTATCTAGATCACTTGGTAAGACAGCAACGCTTCCATGACTCCAAGAACAAGAGTCGCTGCCTGATATACTGACACGTTCATGTGGGACCCTAGGAGCATGACTTCGAAAGAAACCCATACAGCCGCATGCATCAAGAAAAGCTGTTGTACTTTCGTGACGAAGTCTCCTGCATTCAAAAGGTCCTCCACGATCAACTCGAAAGAATGAGAGACGTCAAGAATGCTTGCTGGCCCTTGACATCCCTTCGGTCATCGTCGAATGATCAATTTATCCTCAAGACATGTATGCAGTCGACGGAAGAGCGCATTGCAGATTTCGAAGCGATGAATTCTCGCGCGGTAAATATCGGAGCCTATGTACGTCTCAGTGTTCCGGTCCCAGCCCCACGTCTGTTCAACCAGCGCATTCTGACCAATCCTTAGAACCTCCAGCGCATCGAAGCAACCAAAGACCGCCAAGAAGCTGCCATACTCGTCTTCACGGCCGTAACGATCATCTTCCTCCCTCTATCCTTCATTTCTTCCCTTTTCGGCATGAACACATACGACATACGTAACATGGGCACAAGACAGTGGATCTTTTGGGCTACTGGCATTCCTGTCACGTTTGTTGTGCTGGGTTTGGCTGTTGTTGCGATTCTGAATTTTGACCCCGTCAGAGGACTTTGGGCGAGGTTTGTCGAGCGCGATGGAGACCGGCGCGTCGTGGAGGAGTGGACGCATGACCGTGGGATGAAAAGGCATAGGGAGTACGTCTATCGAATGCGGGATGACTCATTCGAGGATATAACATGATTTAGGCTT
This sequence comes from Parmelia sp. 050094, assembly GCA_018257885.1. Lineage (NCBI taxonomy): Eukaryota > Fungi > Ascomycota > Lecanoromycetes > Lecanorales > Parmeliaceae > Parmelia > Parmelia sp. 050094. Next base: position 7,858 of record JAEUBB010000260.1, read on the forward strand.
ACGGAATAGAATGGATCTTTACTTGTGTTCTATCTACGTCTTCCACAGGAGCGGGTTGTTGGAATTTGCCGCAGCACACTCCACAAATGTGGCAGACTCGGCTATATAGTGGGCTCCCACACACATTCTTCATAGATTCAATCACTCTTTTACACTTTCCAACACGGGTGACTGCCGCAACACCCTTGAAAGCGTCACCGTATCGATATCCCCGGAACCCGTTCACCGCAGCGTCTACATGGCTGAAGAGGTATTCGTCTACTTTTTCTATGGCATCCCTCGGGGTAAAACCGTACCGTCCGTCCGTTCTTGGAACTCAACCCAACAAGCAGGACACCTACCTGTAGGAGCGTAGGTGTTGTATGGCTACGTTATTTGTGAGGAGATGTAGCATTTTGGGTGCCTGCAAAGAAGGGTTCATTCGTTGTACTTGGTGCTCTCCTTCTCAAAGAAAGCATACTCAAATATGACGTCAGCACAAGTAGATATGTACATAGCTCATTGGGCTGGTCCCACGCCAGTGTCAGCAGGCATTAATAGGCCCAGCAGCATGCCTAGCTAGGCCAGAGCTGTATGAGGTACCCCAGCGCCGGAAGATTCCCATGCCTAAGCGACATAGACCTGGAGTCAAGATAGCCAGCTAGATTGGCTACATACATAGATATAGGCGGGTGGGAAAGAATGCTATGGCTATGAAGGAGAATAGATCGAATAAGGAGCCATCTACTGGTGGGAGACTCATACATATAGTACTCCCAGGCCAAACGTGTCCTCCGCATAGGTACAAATGGATATATATCCATGAAACAGCGGCTAGATTATAAGACTCACTAACCAACAGTCCCACTGTTGCGAGCAAAGGATGGCGTTTCAAATTTGTTGTGTTGCTTGCGGGAAAAGGCATTTTTGGTTTCCTGCAGAGGCGGTTTGTCCCTAGAGAGGGATTAAAGGATTGATAGGATATTTATGAAGAAGTCCGGGTGAGTTTGGGGCGGTGGCTTTGTGTATCTTGAGGGCTAGATAACGGGATTTGATGGACAATGTGGAGATTATAGTCGGACATAGCGAGTTGAATAGAATAGAATCGAGATATCCTGTGGGGAGGGATGTGAAGTGGGCATTGTGGTGATGACAATTTGTTGGAGTTCCGGGGGAGACAGTACACTCATTAGGTTCGAGGCTCTTGTTCTTCGGATATTCCAATGCAGCATTCTAAATTGTTCATTCTGAGATCTCAAGTCTTTCTCCTCCTCCTTCTCCTCCTACTCCTGCTTCTCGTCCTTCTTCTTCTTCCTTTCATTCTTCTCCCCATTCTCCTTCTCTTTCTTCTCCTTCTTCTTCGTCATCTTCTTCGTCATCTTCTACGTCATCTTCTTCCTCTTCTTCCTCTTCCTCTTCCTCTTCTTCCTCTTCTTCCTCTCCCGGTTCGTCTCTCTCGCCTTCAGAGTCGTCATTCTTTATCCACCCTCCCGGCATCTTCACCGGCATGTCAGGCGTTTCTATAATCCGATTTTCCACTCTGACCTTCCAATCGCTTATTGAGGGTCCATACGTAACACTTGTCAGGCAAGTTATTATATCGAACTCCGTATCGTAGACATATGGCTTCCAAATCATCGATACCAGCCCTTGTTGGTGGATATCTGTCTCTTTTCGACCGTACTCCTCTAGATCAACGCCGCTTTCTTGGAGACATTCGAGCCAAGTTTTGAGCAGATAACGCATTTCGAACGTGTCTTCAGATTTCACGTCATCAAATTCAGATACTGAGGGTCCGATGTCTTCGAGGTCGCTGTTTTCCAGATCGATGTTTTCCAGATCGTAAGATTCAGACACTAAGTCTGCACTGAGCGCATAATCAAACAGCCCTTGAAGGAAGGCCAGGAACGGTGTGCAAAAGTCGAATGAGACGTAGTGGAGATCTGCTCCCTGTGCAACCAGATCTTTCAAAAGAGATCGACATTCTATCAATATACATCAATCGTTAACAGATATTAAGTTTCAGCAGTAGCTCCCTCAGGATTCATACCAGATAACTCTCCGATAAAGTCCTCTGACTGTTCCCAACAGTCCGTCCCTTTTCTTCCCATTGCCAATGCTACAGCATTCAACAAAGTTCTCCCAGAGCCACCTGTTATAGAATGAGGGAGTAGCGGAAGAGGACCACGAGCCAAAGATCTTCGTACAGTCTTTGGCTCATTCATATTCTCCGCAAGTCGCACCGCTATCCTAACGCGATCTTCCAAGGACCTTTGATAGTAGAATGGGTCCAGAACTTGCTGGCACATGGAGAATCCCTCCGCTGAACCAATATAGAGAAGTATGTCAGTCTCATGCTCAGTCGTATTCAAGAGTAGTCGCAGTGTTTTCAACGCTTCTATGTTATCTGGGCAGCTGCTCATTGCTCCATCTAGAGGCGTACTACACCCATCAACATTCGCATTCGGCAGTGTATGTGAAAATATTAAATTTTCGATACTTACTATTTGCCCCATTGGAGATAATTCGGATCTGCACCCTCTCCGATCAAGAACTCGCATACGTCATAACTACGATAAATAGTCGCTACCTAGTACATTCGGTGGCTGATTTTTTTTTATTTTTTTGGGGGCAGGACCAATAATGATACTCACATGGAACAGCGTCACATCATATTTATTGCAGTCAAAAGGCGAAGCCTCCTTTCTAGAAAATAGCTCTTGCAAGCCTTTCACGTCGTTTTCTCCAGCAAGGGAGAACACAGGTGAATAATGAGGAACGATGTTATACGTTCGAGGGCAAAACGTCCAACCAAATGAAGCTTTCACAGCTTGGATCCTCCAAACTCGATTGATTAGCCAAGATGGACCACAATACTCAGCTCTTATCTCATAAACTTCTCGCTTTCTGATTTTGTAATCCGAATCATATCTTTTTACGATCGAATAGCGGTTTCTCGAATATCGGAACGTCCCTAAAAGATTCTTGATGGTCCAAGATCGATCGTAGAGCGCAAGTGTCGCTGATGGAGTAGTAATCGTTCTATTTACCGCAGAAGCATCCAGACCAAGGGCTGATGGCTGATTGGGATCCAAGAAATCGGGCAGCAAAGCCTTTCCAGATGTTGCACTTTGTGCTAACTTTTTGACGATTATATCTGGTTGGAGTTGCAGTAACGCCCTGTTCGAAATCTATGTCAGCTTCGAGACTGAGAATAGGTAGCCATGCCGCCAAGTTTGTGGCAACGATTGGGCCTATCATTCCTGAAAAATTGAAGACATCACGATAGCACCTCAGAATAGTAGCTTCTTCAACGACAGGCTTAACTAGAAGGAAATGTGATACCAATGGTCCTAGGGACTCTGAGGATTGCAACGAACACAGTCCTTGGGTACTGAAAGTGCTCTACTGGTCTGCGTATCCTTTCTTGGACCAGCTTCGGTCTCGCTATCGGCGGTTCTCAAGCGGTTCTCAGGCTACAAGAAACGACCGAGTCCCACAAAGTCCGCCTCAGATCGTGACTCGTTACAAAATTCGCAGGAAACAAACCCACCTTGTGTATAATTGATGAGACAAAGAGAGCAGCCTGATAGCCCTTTCCAGTTTCGCCTTGTACCTGTCAACCTGGTTCTTCTTTAGCACTACCTTTGCAGAGGCCCGTTTTTTCTTTGCTATATTGGATGCATCCAAGTCAGTGCTCAGATTGTCAGTCAACTCCTTCAGGCGGTCTGCACCCTGTTTGCAATGCTGTAGGCACCGAGACGTGGAAGTTGAATCTAAGATCACGCTTGATATAGGATTCTGCCGTTGGTCATCCTCAATGTCGCGTAGAAGATAGCTGAGGTCTTCTAGCTCTTCAATCAAATCGTGAATATCGTCCGGAGCACCCTCCACCTGGTCCCAGTACGATTTGAGCGTGAAGATACTGCTAGTGATTGCAGTAGCCAGCATCCCAATCGTAACGCCACTAGCAACGACTCCGATAGCTTCTGCCATAACGTAAGGAGGTAGCCGCAATCGTGACGGTATCCGAGTAAGAACAATTCTGTAGCGAAAGGAGCGAATAGCGCTACATCAAGCAGCTTTACTTTGTTAATTGCTCAGTCAAGACACAGAGTATTAGGATAACAGGAGCTCATCTCAGGATCGATTATCTTCAGCCTTGCCCAAAGAGCGGCTGTCAATATGAATAGGCAGGAACGATAGCTCAGATGATCCCCATATCGGATATGCCAAAGCAGGACAGCAGCTTGACATCAATCCTCGTGAAGCACTGAGATAATGTAGTGATAGCAACAAGATCCATCACGAGATGTCGTCGAGGTCAGGGAACGAGGCTGTGCCTTTTCGGCGGCTTATCAGGGACTAGTACAACTGTACATGTAGAGTACATGCACTGCGCCCCACGTCCGCGACTCTGATCCTCGCTGCGTACAGAATGCCAACATTGAGGAGGGTAGATTTGGCAACACTGCCATTCCACACACAGCCAGTACTCATCGTCGTCGGGCTGATGAATGCTCTCCCTGACCGTGTAATTTCCCTAGAAATAGGAACTGGGAGATCTTTGATTGGGCAGGAAGCATGACAGAAGCCAAGCACGCTATGCTGTGTGAGGACTAGAACCATAGCGCCTTCCAATAATTTCTGCATCATGTGACGTGAAACACGTACAAAGAAAATTATGTTTGAAATTCTTGCTGACCTTACTGGATACGCAATAATTCCGCGATAAGATCCCCTCTATATAATATCCACTCCCTTCATTTCCTAACATCAACCCGTCTCCAAATACCCACATGATCGATCCCCTCCTCCCACCACGTCCCCATCCCCTCATCCACCTCGAACCCTTGCTTCTCATACCAAGGAACCAACACCTTTTGCGCGTGGGCGTGAACAAGTCCGTTCCATTTCGCCTCCTCCTTCTCCTCACCCTTCTTCGCACTTGCCTCCTCATCCTTCTTCGCCCTCGTCTCCTCATTCTGCGTCTTTATCGCCGCCTCAATCTCCTCTATCGGCGCCCCTGGAGAGACACCATCTACCTTGCGTCCTTTGCTGTAGACGACGGTCGGGAGGCCGCCTTTGCGGACTGTGTAGTCGGGCGCGGGGAAGGGTTTGGTGCACTGGTCCGGGTGCTGCTGTGCATACCCTATCGCGGCGTCAATGAGGAGCCGGGCGTAGCTGCGCCCGCGGAAGGGGGCAAGGGTGGCGAGGCGCCCGATTGCGACGTAGGGTTCTTGCTGGTCCCAGATTTTGCTGGAAGAGTAGGAGGGAGTGGTCCAGAGGGGAGATTGGGTTGCTGGTGCCGCTTTTTCTTTCCGCTCAGCTGCGGTGCTTGAAGCTGCGTCGTGGTCATGGGCGTGTTCGTCGGGATTCCAGGGTATGAGACGGATAGTTGCTGCGGGTATCTCCTCTTTGCCCTCGTCCTCTCGGGCAAATACTAACCAATGCATGCTGCGGGTGTCGTCGTCGTCAACTTCGTACACGGGCGAGCAGTTCTGTTCTATCACAAAGACGGCATGGCGGACCTCGAGCGCCAGGAAGAATTGGGAGGGTATTGGATGTAATTCGGCGGGTGGAGGTTGGGCGCTGTGGTGAGGTGCATTTTTGGGGAAGGTCGGGTCGCATACTATGCTTTGTAGTCTAGGAACATGAGCAGGGTGTGGAGGTGGGATAGCTTGGATATTTGGTGGTGGAGGTAAGTGTGGTGGAGCCATGGGGATAATGAGTACGGAGATGAGGTACTTGGGTGGGATTTGGTTTTTCAATTGAGAACAAAAAGCAAAGCCCAGGGATGAGATAGTATATATAAATTTGTAAAAAGCGCAGGCAATAAATTATATGCGGTCATACATGTGCATTACTAGGTTTTGGTGAGTCATTCTTGGATTCGTCACCGGCTGATGCCTGTTCGCAAAATGAAAAGCGATGTCGATTTGAAGAGTTGTGTACGACTCAGGCCATTCAATCAAAGGCTGGGATCAGTTGAAGATGGATTATCAAAGTATTGATATTCTCAACTATACAGTATTGTAATGCTGTACTTTGGTGAGGAAATTAAAGAACAAACATCTGACGCAATGATCGACCAGGTCACGTGCTGGACGTACCATGTGTTTTACTTTTCGTGCATTATCTACGACTAACTTTCTAGAGATCCCTGCCGGCGTGTACTACCAAACGGCGGCAGGGAACAACCTTGTTGGAAGTCAATGCTAGGGCTTAGCGTTGGTCCTACTTGATCGTCGAGAGGATGAAATGGACGACTACAATCTGCTTCTACAACTAGGCCACGACGTTCATTATGGCTTCTACACAGGAACAGAAGAAGCCCAATCTCCAATTCACCGGCGACACTGTGCCAAACCTCGTAGACAAGCGAGCCAGGTTGACCCCTGACGCCATCTACGCAGAGTATCCCATCTCTGCACTGACCTACGATGAAGGTTACCGCACAATTACTTACCGCGACTTTGCAAATGCCGTAAATGGGGCCGCTGGATGGCTTCAGAGCACTTTGGGCCCTGGCCAGGATTTTGAGACCTTGGCCTACATGGGGCCGAACGATCTGAGATATCCGGCATTGATACTAGGCGCTGTTAAGGCGGGGTACAGGGTATGAGGGTTGTCCATTGAAAGGGAGTTTCAGAATGCTGATAGAGCAGCTATTCCTGACGTCGCCCCGTAACAGTGTTGCTGCTCAATTCAACCTGTTTGAGCAATTGGAGTGCAAAATTCTACTGTCATCTGCTCCACGCCCTCTTGCAGTGAATGCCATCTCAGACAGCCAGGATTTCCGCGTGGTCGAGGTGCCAAGTGTGGAATACCTTCTCGATACCCACCATCCCCAAATCCCATTTACTAAGACCTTCGAGGAAGCGCTATTGGACCCTCTTTTTGTGGTGCACACGTCTGGCTCCACTGGCATACCGAAACCGCTGATCTATACGCATGCGACCGCGGCCACCAATACAAAGATGATGTCGCTCGACCCTCCTGACGGCTACAAGAGCCAAGATCGGATGTACCAAGGGAAGAGGGTGTTCATAACATTCCCGCCATTTCATGTAAGTTTCGAGTCTTCTCCCGCTTTTTGAGGTCTTGACGCGTTCGTACTGAAGCTTACCGTAAATCAGGGAGCCTATCTCGTCACCCACCTCTTCAATGCAGTTTCCTTCGGGACAGTCATGATTGCCCCGGTATCTGGAGCTTTACCATCAGGAGAAGGGCTCATCGAGGGCCTAAAGAAGACGCCTGCAGAGATTGCCTTTACTGTTCCTTCAATCGTGCAGGATCTTGCCCAAAATCCAATCCTGCTCGATTACTGCGCAAAGAACTTGGACTTGATATTATATTGTGGAGGAGATCTTCCACAAGCTATTGGGGACGTAGTAGCATCGAGGATACAGCTGGTGAACCAATTTGGTGCGTCCGAACTTGGTCTAACACCAAACCTGCTTTCAAAGACGGATAGAAGCCTGAAAGACTGGAAGTACGTACAATTCCATCCAGAGCTTGGGCTAGAGTTGCGTCCTAGCACGGAAGGAATGCATGAGTTACATGCGGTGCGCGATCCAAAGTTGAAAGAGTTGCAACCCACCTTCACCATCTTTCCAGATGCTCAAGAATACGCAAGTCGGGATCTCTTCGTTCGACATCCGTCAAAGGGTAAGCGAGAACTTTGGAGATGGCAAGCCCGAGCCGACGATATCATTGTTTTCCTGAACGGTGAGAAGACGAATCCTAATTCAATGGAACAACACATTGTAGCACGTAATCAGGATATATCGGCCGCTTTAGTTGTTGGTGCTCAACGATTCCAAGCAGCTCTCATCGTCGAGCCTGCCACAGACGATAAAGAATTAACGCTCGCTGAGCGAGCAGCATTCATTGAACGGATCTGGCCTACAATTGAGGAAGCCAACGAGAATGCCCCGTCCCACGCTCGGATCATGAAATCTCATATTATGTTCACGAACCCTAAGAAGCCAATGCTTCGTGCAGGCAAGGGTACTGTGCAGCGGTCCGGCACCCTAAGATCATACACAGCCGAGATTGATACACTTTACAGAGATGCAGACACCATGTCTGCGGACGTAGATCCGGCAGATCCTATGACACCCAGAGATTTGGATAAAACCATTGTATCGAAGAAGATTCAGCATTTCATCCTCGAAAATGCAAATTGGAAATCTCTTGATGATTCTGACAACCTTTTCACGCTTGGCATGGATTCGTTGCAAGCTCTTGTACTTGTCCGGAAGCTGAAGCAAAGTTTCTCAATGCCCAATGTTGCACTAAGCACCATATACACGAATCCATCCGTGAACAATCTAACGGATGCAGTGATGCAACTTGCAGACCGAACTAGGGCATCCAAGACTTCAAGCGAGCAGAAGCGTGTTCATAGGCGTATAGCTCTCCTCGATGAGTACAGAAAGAAGATTGATCAAATCAAACCTCAACCGAGGAAGCGCGTTGAGTACGATCAGGAGGTTGTCGTACTTACTGGCTCCACAGGCGCACTGGGTTCATACTTTCTGGACAATCTTCTGAGGAATCCAGCTGTGGGTCGTGTAATCTGCCTGAACAGATCCCAAGATTCATTGTCTCTTCAGCTCAAGAGAAATGAAACTCGAGGACTCCCTGACCCCAGGACATTGGGCAAAGAAATCTTGTTCTTTACAGCCGATTTGACCCAAGAACGTTTAGGCCTGTCAACCCAAGTCTTCGACACCCTGCTTGCCGATACGACACTTGTAATTCACAATGCTTGGCCAGTAAATTTCAATCTCCCTCTGCCGTCGTTTCGACCACAGCTCGATGGTCTTATAGGACTTTTGAAAATGATATCACAATCGCAGCACTCTCCACAGCTCTTCTTCATCTCATCCATCAGCTCAGTCATGTCCTACCGGTCTTCTTCTTCCAAAATTCCCGAAACTCTGATTACGGCAGATACCGCGCCTGGTCCGAACGGCTATGCAGAGAGCAAGAACATCGCTGAGCATCTGGTTGACTACGCGTCTCAGACATTTGGGTTCCTTTGCTCAATCGCTCGTGTAGGCCAAATAGCCGGTGATGTAGAGCATACGGGAATCTGGAGCCCAGATGAGTGGTTTCCCAGTTCGATCATCACCTCGGCCCATCTATCCGCTATTCCGGATTCTCTGGGCTCGTCATTCAGCACGATTGACTGGATCCCTATAGATTTGCTTCCAGGGGTTCTCTTTGAGCTAGCACAAGGCCAACAGCGGTCAGTGCACCATACGGGCCCAGCCCGAGTTTTCCATCCCCTGAATCCAGAGGTAACCTCTTGGGAAGCACTCAGAGACACGGTAGCCAGCGAGCTACACTCGCAAACTGGAAAGTCTATAGAGATTGTATCTCTGCGTACTTGGATCTCTAGGGTCCGAACGGAGACCGAGTCTAGAACAGGGGGCCATGCTTCCGATGACAACCTTGAGGCAGTCCTTCGAGCGATTCCAGCAGCCAAATTACTCGACTTCTACGAGGATTTGCTGATGTCTGAACACGGAGCGCCCTCACGGATGGACGTTACTGAAACCATCAAGAGCAGCGAGAAGCTCCGAGAGATCGAAGGTATCAAAGGTGACAGGATGCGCAAGTGGATTCGAGAGTGGATGGTTTCGCGGACGTCATTGCATGTGACTGAAAATTAATTGCGAACGTAAGGCCCGTTGATTTTCGTGTTTGTAGTGTTTGCAAACTTTGTAAACTCGGACACGTAGATGCCATTAATACGCGTCTTGATCCCGCTTGCCAGAACAAGGATTGGGAGAATCAAATCTCTGGGGAAGGGTGTCAGCATGCAGTAAATCTAGGAAGACTAGCCTTCACACATATATATTATGACCAGCCTCTGAATCGTCGAATTTTCAAGTGAGTGTCGCATATATCAGACGCAATGACCCCGCAAGTCAGGGGCTCGGTTAAAATATAAGCCTCCCAGCCATATTTGCCATAGATTCAATCCATCCTTCTTACACATCACGTATTCCATCAAGTGTTCGTAATCCTATGTTGCAATAGTGAGAATCTCTGGCAGCCTTTACTGAATTCACGGCAGCTACCCGGTGTTCGCTTAACAAATGAAATCTTGGCGACTCAGATTTCCGCGAGCTTCGAAAAAGAGGTTCCAGAAATCAACCCGCGAAGTAGCACAATCGCCATGGTCAAGAGAAAAGTGGGTGCCTTGGAGAAGGTAGATGCCGATCTGTAAGTCCTGCCTAGTCATGGTCCTCCCGAAGCAATTCCACTTACTCTATACAAAGGTCGAATCTGCAGTACAAAGTCAGACGAGATCCTTCGTACGCCCAAACTATCTCGCACGTGCCATGCCTGGCACTGATAACTTGATAGATCTTACAAAGAGGACTTCTTAAATCAATACAGTCAATATGAGCACCAAAGGGAGATATTCATGCAAGCACCGTCCTCCGCGACCGACGATGGCATTGTCTCGATTCGAGACTTGATCGACTTTGTAGCACACGTCGCAGATTGCTATCCACAAGACACGGCTCAATTCCCGCAAGATCTCATACATATTCTCAATACGCACCATGGAGAGCTAGAACCTGAGTTGCGAGAAAAGGTCGTGGGAAGTCTAGTACTACTGCGGAGGAAGGACATCATTGACTCCTCAACGTCTGTCTAATAGTCGCCGCAATACACCAGAGCACAGGCTGACATAATTAGCTCTATAGTCTTCTGCATACCCTTTTCCCTCTCCTCATATCGACGGCAAGTAAATCACTACGGACGCTCCTTTTCCAGAAAATCCTCTCGGACTTAAGAACGTCAAACGCGAATACTACGAATCACCGCCTTAACCGCACCATACAGACTGTACTTTACAACCTAGTCACCTCAGATCGGACATCCTCTAAAGGCCTATGGGCAGTAAAAATCACACGGGAGCTATGGAAGCGCCAGATATGGACAGACTCAAAGGCGGTGGAGATTATGAAAGAAGCTAGTCTGGCGGACAATGAGAAAGTCATAGTGGGAGGGGTACGGTTCTTCCTGGGTGGCGACAAGGAAAGAGAAGAGCTGGAAGATGAAAGCAGTGGTGACGAAGCTGTCGACATGGGCAGAATAAAGCATCAAATGGCCATCAACAAGAAAAACAAAAAGAAGGCAAGGATGATGGAAAATGCTGTCGCAACAGTCAAGAAGAAAGAGAAAAAGAAGAAACAACCACATCCTCTGAATTTCTCAGCCTTCCACCTGCTACATGACCCGCAAAGCTTTGCAGAAGTTCTATTCTCCAAGCATCTTCAAAATACGAGGTCGAAGCTCAATCTTGAACAGAAGCTTCTGGTGCTACAGCTTGTATCTCGGCTTGTCGGACTACACAAGCTCACAGTCATAAGCCTGTACTCCTACTTTCTTAAGTACCTAACGCCTCGCCAGCCATCAGTCACATCCTTCTTGGCCTCGCTAGCTCAGGCGACCCATAATCTTGTCCCTCCTGATGTTCTTGAGCCTTTAGTGCAGAAGATAGCAAATGAATTTGTTTCTGAGGCGGCGGCAGCCGAAGTCGCATCCGCTGGATTGAATGCTATCAGGGAGATCTGTGTGCGGCAGCCTTTAGCAATGAATGACACTCTTCTGCAAGACCTCGTGATGTACCGAAAAAGTAAGGACAAGGGCGTCATGATGGCTGCAAAAGGCTTATTAAGTCTGTATCGAGAAGTTGGGGCAGACATGCTCAAGAAGCGAGATCGAGGGAAGGAGGCAGCCATGGGTCTTAGAAGTGGACAGCGCAAAGAGCAAAGGTTCGGTGAAGAAGTTGTGGGTGAGATTGAGGGACTGGAGTTGTTGGAGAGATGGAAAGAAGAAGAGCGACAGCGGGAGCGAGTCGAAAAGGGGCTCCCCGCTGAGAAAGGCTCGGATGAGTCAGAGGTTGAAGATGAAGAGGACCCAGGCGACTGGGAAGTCGACGAAGCTGATACTGACGACTCTGGTGGCTGGATCAATGTCGAGAGCGATAAAGAGATTGAAATTAGCGATTCAGACGACGATAAGCCCCCTGCGAAGAAGGTCAAGCATGAGTCCAGTACCCCCAAAGTAGACGACAATAAGGAAAACACAGAAGACCACGCCGCGACCCCTGCTCTAAAGCTCTCCACCCTGGCGACCACCCGTATCCTGACCCCTGCCGACCTAGCCAAACTCCAAGAACTTCGGCTTTCGGCCAGCATTAACCAGCAGCTGCCTGCCTCCCAACGCAAGCGTGCTGCCCAACAAGCAGCCGCCCTTCAAGCCCGACATGCCGATGATCCTCTGACAGCCGCGGAGATTGAGGGTCTAGCATCACTCTCCAAAAAAACCACCAAAGCCGACAAGATTGCCCTAGCCAAAGCCGGCAAGGGTGACGAAAGCGTGCACCAGAGTACGCAGGCAAAGCGGAAGGAGAAGAAAGAAGCGCTGGGTAAAAGCACGACTAATAAGGAGAAAGCGAGGAAGAAGAATTTTATGATGACCCTGGGAAAAGGGAAAGCGAAGGGGAAAAGAAGTCTGATTGAGCAGAGCAGAGTCTTGAAGGCGCATGTCGAGCGATCAAAGAGGGGTGGTAAGAGAGGGAATAAGGGAAAATAGAAAATGGTGGGTACAGTGAGTATGCGTATCAATCGTGCAAGAGTTGGACTTCTGCAACAATTGTCCGTGTTTTCAATTTCCGGCTTTCCAGTCTTTTCATCAACCTATCGTCAGCACAGCCGGCATAGCGTCTCGTCGTAGTGGGATAAGCAGTCTTCCCAGCAAACGCTGACGCTAGCTGAATGCCCGTGGGAAACAAGTACGGAAGCCTGCAGGAGACAAGATCAATTGCATGGATCGGGTAGGTGTGTTTAGTCCGAAAATCTCATTCTCGTCCAGTGGTAAGCCTAGCCAGCACACTTAGCCACGTCTAAGGCAAACTCGCCACTTGCGAGTCAGGCAATCACTTCGCAGATCATAGCAATCATCAAGCGAAGGAAGCAAGAGTTATGCGGTTAAAGTTCTTTTCCTGCCGGTGATCACGGGCGATAGACGGGAAACAAGGGGGTTGGGAGGGCTTACGGCAATGCCGCCTTGCGTTTTGGCTTCGCAGGCTCTAGCATTGCCCACTCTCCTTATATCTGGCGCTATTAGAACTGTTCCGAATGTTGCCTGCTTCTCATACGTTGCGACATCGGGCATCAATTGCCGTCTCTGTGTGGCGTCATGAAAACGGGGCAGCTGATTAGCCTTTGGCTTGAGACGTTGTTGATCACGCCTTTAAGTGCTTGTCCCATATCTCTTTCAGCGAGTGGCATGCCTTTTGAATCAGCCGATTAGAAGACGGGCTACGCAGCTGTCCAGTGACTCAAATGAGGCTTTGAAGATCTTGCCACAGTGTGCGCTTTTGTGAAATGACTCGGCTAGCCTGACTTGTGGTGCAGCTGGAAAAGACGGGTGTTGCTTATCGTGTAGTGACTATACGCAGACTCTTGGATACCTCATCCTTGGGGAATGGGATGCCAAGCTTGAGATGAGCTTCTGACTTTTTCATAGATTCATTTGAGATGTCTCAATCAGACGACTACAGAGATGGAATAGATTAATACGTTTCCAAAGATATGGGCTTTATTCACGAGGGTGGCCCTATCAGCATATCTAAAGCTTGAGACTGTGTGTCTGACAACAGTGGTACTAGTGAGATGATTCAAGAGAGAATCTAGGTATATGAACACCGAGCATAGAGCTGAAGGCTTTTTGACGCAAAATCAACCACGAGCTAGGGCTTTCAGACGCTCAGACAGTCAATAATGTTTGGCAAGCTTCCTTTGCAATTCAGTCGCTCGTGCAGTTGCATAGCTACAGAAATGTTGAGGGTAGGAGAAAGTCGGCTGACGCTAAAATTGCTTTCTAGGCATATCCACCCCGAAAGACGGACCTCCAGAAGATCATGTGATCGCTTTCTGGCTCGTCACTCAGCCTATTCCGATAATGTGGCCAACCATTTACAGATGCCCAATTCTGGAGGACTGCTCTACAGTTGATCATTCGCGCCTAACGATAGAAATTTGTAAAACCACTAATTTCAGGTCTCCCATACGATCACAATGAACCCGGTCTGGAGGAATACGAGTAGAGAGTCGCCCGCTAATCTTATGAGGGGGCTGCGCATTGCACGTTGGTAAATGGTATTACACTGCCCCGAAGGTACCGTTCGAAAAGACGTGCCCTCTGCTGGTATCATGATGGCAACATCGCTGCTATCACTCGCATTGGACAAGCCGCTGGACCCTGCGATAGCAATGACCGCAGAATTGGCCGTTACAGGTAAGACTCTGCGTACTGGAGGGTCAAAGCTCTGATCGCGCGTTTGAGGCAGTATCTAGGCTCGCTCCGATCCTTCCATTTTGGCTGGACAATAAAGCGAAGCGGATGGAATTCGGCGGCACGCCCATCTTTTCAGCGCCGCTTCGAGCTATGGTTCCGAATCAGCGCTCCGTGTATGCTTCTCTATTTGTGGCTTGGTAATGTAACGACACAGCTTCTACGACAGGACGCACTGTCTTGGAGGCTTTTACTATGCGCACAAGTGGCTTGTGACCTAGCTTCACTGCTACAATGGTATCCTATCGGCCGGGAGTTCTGCCTACTGTTAGGCTTCCATTTATCGCTGAGCTGGCAATCTTGACCGGCTTGAATGGTATTGGTATCTATCGGCTTCTGGAGGCTTTCTCAATGCCCAACAAAGGATCAGGTGGGTAGTTGAGCTATGCCAAGGTGTCCAGCTCCTACCGACATACTAACGGAACTACCTTCTCAAGATACATTTGATCACGAGTTACTAGCTCATCTTAGAGTACTAAAAGCCCCTTTTCACAACACATCCTTCTGAATCTCACACATCATCTCCCTCCCTGGCCTTCCTCAGCTTACAATCCTACACAAACTCCAACAGACCTTCCAGACCCCTTTCGCACTTCAATTCCATCATCCTCGACATCTTCAGAGCCTCAAACATGTCTTACTACCCCCGAGCCTCGCCCGCCTGGACCTTGGAAGAGGAAATCATGCTCGTCTACTTCTGTTCCAAAGGCTTCGAGGTTCCCGACGTCGCACGAATCATGGCGTGCAGGCTCCACCGCGGACCCCGCACACCAGGAGCCCTGTTACGCCTCATGGAATGGATCAACCGGGTCCAAGAACAACATCGCCTTCCGCGCCTCTGCGAGCCCTTCATGCTCAACTGGGACCAGGACGCCGTTCGGAACCATCTCCTCAGTCTGACAGACAACACCAACCTGCTGCAAAACCTCCTCTGGTTCCACGTGAGCAGATACGTTCCGTTGCTTAGAACGGTAAGCCCTGGTTCAACCTCTGTTGGCGCTTTTCTTGCTGATCGGAACACAGTGGCACGAGTCGAACGTACCTCTGAACGATGTCTTGAACGTGAGAGACCTGCGAGACGGGCTGGTATGGTTGATCGAGGAACACCGCCGCATCTACGCTTGTGCATCTCCGTACGGATGGCGCCATGTTCATTGAGGACGCGCGAGGAGTCCTCAGGGGGTTTCCGCCAATTGGCCCCCTTGCGGATGGCAATACAGCAGTGTGGAAATATGCCCTAGAATAACATTACTACCTTGAGTCATCTACAACAGTACCGGGCTAGTCTAGTCTTCATGAGAGTCAGACTGCATTGACAACTGTGCTTTCATCTCTACAGTGGCGAATGGGATGACAAAGCTAGAGAGTGGATGAATCATGCATACTTGGCAGAATCCACCGTCCCCACCCCTTCTATATTTCCCTCCTCATCCATCACCCCTTCCCTCCCCTCTCAAAACCCCCCAAACCCCCTCACTCCCACCAAACCCATCCACCATCCTCAAATCCCACCGCTAAACCTGCCCATCTCCCATCTCCCACCCACCATCCATCCACCACCCGTACCTCTACCCAACCCAACCCAACCCAGTCCCACCCCTTGTTCAAAACCCCACAGCGCACAAAGCACGACCTCAAAAGATATATCACAGATTGTGCGTTTAGCATAATTATTAGTTTCTATTCTCTGCTTTTCTTTCATTTCGTGGAAGCAGGGCGCGATTTACAGTTGCAGTCGATAGCCTTGTTTAATACGACTTGCTGATTACTAGTCTTTACCAAAAATAGGTCTTGGGCGGGAGCTGTTGGGTGCATGAGTGGTCTCTTATTAGCGGGCTGTGGTTTACGGAGGAAGGATCGTCTTGGCTTTTTGTGTTTTTGGTATTCGTGTTTGGTCAGTGGATAGGATGTGGGAGTTCAGGAGTGGTTTACGTCTTTGAGGATACTCCACTGAGGATTTGAGCAAGTAGGTGACGGCGCAGAATCATACTATGGCGCTTTACTAGCATACAGCATTGGGTCCAAAACTTTTTATGCCCTATCCCCGCTCGCGTGAACCGACTATCTACTAATCCCCTTCTTCAGCCCCGGACTCTGCTGCACCTGCTCCCAATCATGTAGCATTTTCGAATTCATCTCCCCCAGCCTTACCTCCTCGCTCGCCCTCGCAACCATTTCCCTCTCGTAGCCCTCGATCGCCGCGGCCCGGCCCGACGAGAAGCCCTCGCTGCTGCGCCAGCAGTCGACGATCGCTTTGCACAGCTTCGCCGAGTCGGCGACGGCGTGGTTCAACCCCTGTCCGCGCTGGAATGTCATGGGGTGAGCGGCGTCGCCTGCCAGCGTGACGAGGCCGCCGTGGTTGTCCCATTTGTTCTCCGGGAGCGCCGGATCCCAATGATTGAGCTTGCCGTACCACGCCGTCGTCGTATCGTCCGGCATCCATTCGAACGCGCTTTTCCACGGGTCCGCGAACTGCGCCCCCATGGCCTTTTGATGCGCGACGTGCTCGGCCACCGTCTTCTTGTTGTCGAAATCTCGCGGCTCGGCGTATGAGATGTAGTGCCAGAAGACCCAGGTTTCCGGACGATCGGGATCCGAGGCGTCGTGGAGTCCGAGCCAGCTGTAGTAGCCCTTTGGGTGCGGGGCGATTTGGTACAACGGATGGTGTGGTGCCGAGCGCAGGAAGAGAGCCCTGTCGCGCGGGTAGCTGGTGAAGCAGTGTGTGGTGGCGAAGTCAATGGAGGTTGGCTTGGCTTGGTCGGGTCCGACGAGAAGGGAGCGAACGGTTGATCGTGGGCCGTCTGCACCGATTAACATGGAGCCGGTGACTTCGGTGCCATCTTCAAAGATGGCTTTCACTCCTTTGCCGTCTGCCAAATATACTGTATTCACAAGTGTCTTCCCCCAGTAGACATCGAGACCTTCGGATAACAAGGCCTGGAGCCTGCTCCGGCGTAAGCGAATGAACTTTTCGATTGGAACCCCTTTCATTAATTCGCCGGTTTCGCCGTCGTGAAATCGAAGCGTATCATGGTCTTTCGTGGGCGTATGGGGATCAACCTGAGCGGTTTGCAGCCTTGCCCAAAGCTCGCTAGGTATGAGTGATTGAAGAGCGGGCGCAGACCAATGCAAGGCGAAATTCCAGTCCCTCTTGGACGGGGCAACATTGCTTCTACTCTCGTACACGACGTAAGGAACTCCAGCCTTGGTTTTACTGTCAGCGTTCAGTCACGACTCTGAATACTCAAGGACACAAATCACAAGCATTTGGGTAGAATCTGGTGCGTACTTTTTTCAGACCATGGGCAACAGCCAAGCCTGTGCAACCTGCCCCGATGATCAAGACTTTACCGCCCTCTTCCATAGTGCTCGAAGCACTTCCGAGAACATCCGGGTGCACGATTGCAGGTAATTTGCTACCCTCAGCAAGGTGGGTAGTCAACAAGATGGGTCCGTGTCAACTCGCTGATGCTCGACAGCAATGTCGAGGGTTCCAGGTGTGAGAAAGATGAAGATGTTATTTGTAGGAGAGCCATGATCAAGGAAGGGTGGAAGCCTTGGAGGTCGTTTGGCCATTATATGAGTAAAGACAATCACGTTGACCGAGGTATGCATATGCAGCATGCAGCATATGGGAAGCAATGGTGCAGCGGGTATTTTCAGTTTGGTAAAAGGAATAAAGGAATAAAGGATCCAGTAAATCATGTCGCAGCCCTTAACCCGCTCTGTGACGTCGTCCGATGATTGATTGGACCCCGGCTAAGGTCCGATATTAGCGCCCTTAATGCACCCCGCGGACTTAATTACTTTTCTTGGTTTTCTTCATCGGAAATTGTTGTAACTTTTTGTTGTTTTTTGTTGTTGTTTATTTGGGCTTGGTTTCGGAAGTTCAGCAAATACATCATGGAGAAAGACGAGTCAAAGATTGCATTTAGTAAATCAGTTGACGGAAATCCAACCATTTACTGAACACGCTCATTACCCCTCCAATTCCACACTTCTGATCCCTCATGCATCTTGTCGAGCGTGACCATCTTAGGGAGTGCTTTGAGTTGTTTCGACGCGTGCTGCTGTTGCCACGTTGGTAAAAAGCTACCTAGGTCACTTAGGTAGCTGCTCGGCAATAATGCGCGACTTACTACGTATATGCCTCTCGTCCAATACACTGCTTATGCGTAGTAGGAATATCTGTATATTTCCGTTTCACTACTAAAGATGCAAGTCAGCGTGCATGAAATTAGCTTCATATTGCAACCACCTGAAATTTGCTCTCACTCGTCCCATGAATCGTCAGGGTCTAAGGTAGCCTAATAGGTAGCCTATTCTCAGACGATAGGTTTTCTGGGCAGTATCCTTTGCAACTTGCTTTCATTCATCTTTTATCTTCCTTTTATTTTCATCGCCGCCATCTCCCATCATGTCTCCTTCGCCAGGAAACCATTAGCCATTTCCATATCGATTTCCAATCACCTGAGGCGTCAAGCTACACCTCCCTCATTGAGCGATTCCCCTCTTTCCCCCTCTTCATCTTGTACCACCTTTCAGAAACTTCTTACCTCACCCTTCCCCGCATCAAGCTTCTTTCCATCAATACAGTCTAAACACTTGCCATAAGATTGGTGGAGCAGGATACGAGAGAATAGTGCCTAGGGCGTGGCGCTATGACAACAACGTGATGCTGGATGTTGTCTTTACGATTGGGTTACAGAAGAACCACAGCCACCATCCCGCTGTGGTCACGCTTCTCTGACAATCTAGACCGTCAACATGTCCGACACATCTACAGCTACCTCTGTCGCGTCGGCAGAATCTTGTTCCACAGGCTTCCTCATGTCTGAGCATATATTGGGCATGCCTGCTCATCATATTCTCCCGTTTGAGATATGGGAACTCATCTTGAAAATCACCGTGAACGACTTCCGTAATTGCAAAAGCCAGGACGACCTGACTCATCTATGGACGTGTGTAAGGCCTGTTTGCAAGCAACTTAAGGTGGAGGTCGAAGACATCTTCAGGACACAACATCTCTCAATGACTACATTACATTTTCTTACCGGTCAGTGGATATCCATCCTGTGCATGCCAATGTGTTCTCTGCCACCGGATGCAGTGACACCAGGTACCTGTCATCTTTCTGGTCCAAGACAGCTCTTTGAATGTGGGGTTGGGGGGTCTCAGGTCATATGACGTCCCTCAACATCACTCATAGAGGCTTGCCTTGGGACAGACACAGAGGTAAGGGTCTGACAGTGAACAAAGCTGACGCCGTATACTCGACTTCTTAGACACTTACTATGCTGATTACGACACCTTCTCTCGCTCTAGAGCTGACATGTGGGCAGCGTGGGGGCGCACTCCCATCGACCATGTCCAACAGCATGACTTCAAAATTAAGCTTCGTTTTGCAGGATTTGTGGAGAAGGAGCCGGGAAGAGCCATCTTCAAGATGCAACACAGGTCTAACAATCCGAACCATCCAGACAATCTTTATGATGGCGTTATCTTCAGACACATGAGAGAGAAAGGAGGTCTTGGGCCAGCGGGAGAGGCAGACAAGTATAGACCTTCCGAAAGGCGACGACTCTTCGGCGAGTCTGAAGGTTGGGGTCCACCGAGTCACCCTATCTCCATCTTTGAGCCTCAAGTGACGGAAGGAATGTTTGTGATTCAAGTGCGAGCAGGGCTCAACGATTGTGCAGTACCTGGCCTGAAGATTGATCAAGACAAACGTGAGATCTCTTTCAACTGGGTAGGACTATTTTCGCAGTTTTTCGGGGAGCGAAGAGCGGTGGACTTACATCGAGGCATGGTAAGTGATCGGTGTACTTTAAATACCAGGTCCTACATATTGCCTGCTGACACACCCAAGGACCGCGGACTTGCTTATCCGTGGCTGCCGGTAGAACAGTATCCGCTGTCCGACCGACACTCAATCCTTTCTGGTGACCCTTCACTGGAGCACCTAGATGCCGCTCTTGTCCACCTCGCAATCAGAGACTATGAGCAGCTGTGCGAGCTCTCTCATGAAAGCAAGTCCTTGTCTCATTTGGTTGGCAGATCCCGCGATCCTATACGCACATGGAGAAATAACATGGGCCGATTTGTCGGAAGGGAAAGGCTATCGATTGGGAGCCTCCGGCTTAAGCGCCATTGCGACCGCGAGGTCAACCTTGACGATGAAGGCAACGTAGACAATACACGAACTGCTGAGGAAATGCTAAGGATGCGAAGAAGAGTCAGTGATTGGAAAGAAGCCAACATAGTACGTACTGGACAACTGCATTGTCCCTACTGGGAAGCTGATTCGATCATAGACGTGTGATCCCTGCCGTCTGAGAGATCAAGAATGTGAGAAAAGGTTCACGTTCGATAACCTGGGCTATTTGTCCAGATGCATCTTCTGCAGAGCGGGTAATGAATGCTGCAGCTACCAACTGGCGGAGCTGCGTAGTCAGTGGTTCTCACCATCCTCGGCGTTACTCCCTCCGTCGTCTGTCTTGCTCGCTAGTCAAGTCTTTCCAGTGCACGCTGCAAACAGTACGCAATGGCAGCTGGCGGTTCGACGGACGCAGCACCCCTGTGTTTCAACAGCTGGACATAATTTATTCAACGTCGCCAACTGGGCCTTTCGCAGAGTCGGGAGTTTCGCATCAAGCAGAGCAAAGAAACCCCCCCACGACTCTGTTAAACCCTCTTGCACGCAACCCAGCGAGTCACAGCAACTCGGACCCAAGACCAGTATGTAATTCTTGAACACTCCCTATCGAGACATTGCTAACACCAAATAGTCCCTCGTATCATAGATCATAAATTCCGTGCGGGAGCCAAGACCGACAAAGAGGATGAAGTCAACTTGTCTATATCTGCGGTGAACTGTAAGCCATTCGTACCAATTGATAGTCTGTCTAACCCGTTCATCCATTCATACGTGATGATACCTTGCATCATTCTTAAATTTATGCTCAAATTTGACTCTGTCTGATCTGTCCACATGAATGCAGCATGGAACTCTGCCGAGGCGAATATGGAGTCACGTAAGAAAAGTCGAATAAGACAAGCCATGGAAATTCGCGGGCATGCAAAGCTTTTCGAGACCTTGGAGCATCACAATGAGCGTCATTATTCAGCCAAAGACGATGTGAACTGTTCCCATGGAAAGGCCAAGGTTGAAATAATCGATCGAGGAGTGAATCGCAAGGGAGAAGATCTAGAGTCACGGGTTAATGATGTGGCGGACGACGGAATCCCATCATCTATGTCTGATCATCTTCTTGTGGAAAAGCCTCATCACGATGGTCATCAACTCGCTAACAATGCAACTCTTTCGCCGCGCTTGCCAATGCGATTCCAAACGCCTAAATTTCGTGAATCTGGATCTGCGCTAAATCCTTTGAAGGAGAGGAGCGTCAGCGAAGTACCTTACAAGCCAAGCACTAGAAGACTACAGGCAACAACTTCTCAGGAACTTGTCGTTAGGAGACCTCGTCCAGCGGTCGCAGACCAACCTTCGGACCAAGACCAACTTTCTTTTTCAAAACAAGTCGCCAACATAGACTCTCACAAAAATCTGATAGTCGAGACTGTACACGACGATGAGCAGCAGTCAACACTTGAAGTTCGAATCGAAGGAACTGATCAACATAGACGACAGAGACTACATCTGACACGAGCGTCTTCCTCCCGCCAGTTCGCCACCACCAAAGTCGTCAATTTCAGAATGAAATCAGAGCCTATCCTCAGCTGGTCCAGCTGCGTCACGGAATTGAAGTCCCCAACCAAGGGTTCAGTCCTCCCACAGTTCAACGAGCATGTGCTACCGAGTACACAGAGCGCTATCGATGCAGACTCACTGAGCCTAGCTAATCGCCAACCCTCCGAATCCTCGCACAAGTCCGTCAATTCTATGTACATTCTGTTTTCGAAATTGAAGTACCTTTCCGAGAAGGTGAACGAATTCACGAGAACTCCAACACCTGGGGTACCACTTTGCTCCCTGCTGAGTCTCGAGCAACAATTTACTTACCTGGCCAAGATGAGTGTTAGCTTCAAGATTCTTGAGCCGCCAGATGCAGAATTCTGCATCAGCTCAAGACTAAATTTCAGATTTGGACCAGTACTCAACACACATCGTTCAACCAACAGTGATGAGGAGTCAAAGATCGAGACAGCATTTATGACATACGCATCATCGCCACTGCGGATCTCGCTTCCGACATTGCGAGACCTGATTGTTGGAGATGTATGGCGAATACTTAACCTCAACGAAGTTACCAAGGGAGATGGCTGGATGTCTGGTTCTGAGATTATGGCTCGTGCAACCCAGCAGACGAAAAGGATAAACGGAGTTATGAGATATCTGCCTATTGACTGGCCTCAAGATGGCAGACCACCGTGGATAGTGAGCCATCCTACAGCAACATGCAGACGTACTATTACATTGCCGGTCTCACAGTATACAAACGCCAGCTGTCAACTTCCAGCGATTTTTTCAGCGGCTGTCACACATGTCATGTGTCATGGTTGGAGCCTGGCTATCAACGAGTATGATAAAGACGACAATGACCCTGACGCCGACGCCGATGGGGCACCACAACCGGATGCCACAGAAATAAGCACTCGCGCATTCCTCGATGCCAAAACCACAGAATGCATGATCAATGCCGCAAATGTGACCACCTACCCGGACATCCATGAATTTGTCCTGCCCACAATCATTAAAACAAGGGCGGCAAACGATGTTGGAAAGAAGACTAAATTCGTTGCTCGTTTTTCTACTGTTGGAGGAGAGAAAGGTTCGCCCGACTCCGCGAGAGGCCCTCGGGGATTCTCTGTCAAATTCTGCACCGAGGAGGGCAACCAGCCGCCACCGCGTCCTGGAGCAGCCAGCAGCAACATAGCAGATCCCGCTACACTCTACGTCAATCATACCGAAATGGACGGAATTAGCGGGGCAATCTATGACAGCACTGATTATTTGCACGACCCGGACGCTACACCCGGTCCTCCCTCGAGCGAAATGCTATCTCCTGCCAGAGAAAGCCGTCACTCACACCTGATCCTCAACCCCATAAAAACCAATGCAGCCGTGGACAAAAATTCAAAGCCAGCGATGCCAGCGACCACGACCCACGCTGTACGGAAACGACTTCTACATCAAGGACCCTGCCAACCCTCGTCAAGACATCGAAGAGCCCAGCTCCCAAGAACCAAATTCTCAAGACGGGAGTGCCATCCGCGTTTTGCCCACGAGATCCAAGTCCCTAAAACCCGTTCCACGCACCAGGGAATCCACAGCAGAAGCAAGCGAGTCAAAGCTCAAAAGCACCCAGACAACCTGCCAAACACAAGACGACCCAGTAGCCACAAGCACATTCCCCTTCCAGAGGATCCAGCTCCGTTCCATAGAGGTCCAAGTAAGCAAATCAGATTTCGTGACAAAGTTTCCTGCGAACTATCTCTCACAGTAGAGCTGGAAAGTCGGCCAATATTTTTATCAGCACCCCTCCTACGAGACAGCAGCTCAGAAGAAGACAGACGACCGTATGTACCAGGCGCAAGCCAAGACCAAACACACGATGGCAACACCCTTCCTAAACCATCCACACCTCATAACATGGCCACAATGGCCAGTAATAAAGCTGGACACCTGAACCAAAGACAACCACTCAAGCCCACCAAAGGTCCCCAACAAGGCCGCCACGGGCATTTCAAACTCTAGGGACATGTTTAGGGGAGAAGAGTGGACATGTCGGGGACAAGGACTTCTATCACGAATGCAATTCAGTAATCTACGGCGTTAGGGGGACGTGAATGCTCAGTCTGGTTAGGTGTTTGGTGTTCGGCGGGGTGGTTGTTCATTTGCGATGAAAGTCTCCACTCATGGGCATCATGCTGGCAAAGGCGATGAAGGAATCCGGAATCTACGAATACAAAACAAAACAGCACAGAAACGCATCGAAATAAGTACTTATAAGCAACAGAAAGAAGAGAAAAACAAGAAAAAAAAAACAAGAGGGAAGCTGGAAAGGGTACTGTAACGAAGGGCAAGAGATAAAACAAGAGAAAAAGGAGAAAAAAAAGTGAAAAGAGAGAGAAAAACCAAAAAATGGCATCTACATTAGCATCATCATCATCATCATTAGCATAAGGTAGTAATAATGGAGTCAGGCGTTTTTTCTTGGACCAAAGCAACCGAACTAACCTCTCTTGCTTGAACTAACAGCCAAATGTCAAGGGTACGTACAATACCAAAGGTAATACCCCTTCATTCCGCTCTCGTATCATCAGATCATAGTAGTCTACTCTACTCTACTCACCCGCAACCAGGCAACCAAGCCACCTCAACCAAACGACCGAGAACATGTCCTCCCAAGCACGCCCATCACACTCCCCAGCCTAACAGCAAAATTCCTCCCCCAATTCTACACTACTCTATCCCACCCCCTTTGCAGCCCAGAATTCGCTACCCCCTACCCTCCGACCCTTACAACACCCCACCACTCCCCCACCTCACACAGCCTTCGCATCACTCCCGCTCCCCGTCCCACTCCCACTCCCATCCACACTCCTCTTCCCACCCACCACACCCTCCAGCCCCTCAACCTCGAGCCCATCCTCCCGGATAGCCTGCTGCTGCGCCTCGGTCAAGTCGTCCGCGTCGATTGTGATTTTCGGCCCCGTGAACCATTTCCGCGCGTCGATGTAGTAGTAGGCGAGGGCGCCGAACCAGACGGCCGAGTTGATGACGACGGTGTAGTTCATGTTTTGGGCTGGTGGGTAAATGGGTGTTAGTGTTTAAGAGCTGAGAGAGAGAGAAGATGCAGCAGGTATATAGTGGTGTGAGAGCTCAGAGGGGAAGAAAGTTACTGACGGGTAGGATTCGGGCCTTCGACCGGGAACATAGACAGCAGGGTCCCAAAGACCAAAAACGCAATCGCCACCCAAGCAATCGGCGTCGAGAACCGGTCTCCCGTGTAAAAGGGTCCCGGCTTGAACTTCTTCTGGCCCCAGACGACCCTCGCGAAAATGGGTGTCCCCCAAGCTAGATTATTCCCCGCCACTGCGAGCGAGAACAGCGCCTGGGCGGCGGCCGGTGCGATGAGTGCCAGCAGACCCAAAATGGCTGCTAAGAAGGCACACCCCCAGATCGTGCGGAGGGGAATATAGCCGAACTTTTGGGAGATGGGACGGAAGAAGCGGGAGAAAGGGAGGGCGCCGTCGCGGGAGAAGGCCCAGGCTTGGCGGGAGGCGGCTACGAGGATGGAGAGGCCCATGAGGAATTGGACGATGAAGAGGAGGGACATCAGGCCCAAGGTGCCGTGTTTGCCGATGGCATCGAAGTAGATCTGATCGCTCAGGTCAGTCTACAAGGCAAGAACGGACAAAGAAAGTTTGACTTGCCTGTGCCATTGGCTGGCCAAATTTCGACCCAGTGACTGAGCTCAAATCTGGGTTGATACATGCGGCGAGCACGATGACGATTATGAGACCGAAGAACCAGCAAGAGCCGATAGACATGAGAATACCAAAAGGCTGTCAGGATCATGTCAGTGTCCATTGATATGGTTTCGAAATCTATCTTTGAACGTACGACAGCTTTAGTCGCGTTGGCTGCCTCTTCACTCATATGAACACATGAGTCCTGCATGATTCTAGAGTCAGTATCTCTTTCTCCTTCAAGGAAGGCAAGTGAACTCCGAAACACGTCTGAACAGTGAAACCCTCAAAGTGCGTCTCATGAATCCAAAATAGGTCAGGAAAGGGGAATAGTTGAATAGAAATCAAAACTTACAAAGGCCCCGATCGTCCATATAGGGCTAAGCCAAGATAGCATAAAGGTCCATCCGGTCGGCCACTAGCACGTTTAGGAATTAGCCTTTGCATTTGTAGATGAGGATATATTTCAACGAGAGTTATTTGGGGAGTTTCAGAGACGGAGGTAAAGCCGGAAAGTGCCTTACTGTCGTGGTATTCTCTGTCTGTGCGAAAATGTAGTGGCCACTATTACGTTTGTGCCGTGCTCCTATCGGTAGGGCAATGATGGTTGCGAATATCAGAATGAAGTTTGCGACCACGAAGACTGTCTGCAGCTTTCCCATGATCTTAGACATGGTTGAGGCAAGAATTCCATGGCAGCACACACAAGCCAGGAATGTGCCGTAGATGGCTCCGTTGGATGGGGTCCAATTGCCGTCACGGGCAATCACGACGACGGAAAGTAACATGAGGGCAAATGCATCTTTCTCTCGTTAGCAAATATTTTCAGAATGGATCCGAGTACACATAGTCCTCACAGTCGATCGAGCATAAGCCGCCTACAAGACCCAGCGTGTTGCTGTAGCCAACTAAGAAGCAGAGTGGATTACGTGTCTTTGGTGATGAGAAGAAATGTGTCCACCAATATAAGCCTCCGGATGTAGGCATGGCGGACCCTAGATCAGCCTAGAAATGATGAGTACAACTAGCAGCATCGACTTGCACGCCGAAAGCGTACCATAGCAAGTCCAACGACGAAGATGAAGCCTGAAGCTATAAACCATCCCTGATGAATGTCAATTCAACGTTCGCAGCCTACGCTTGAGCTCATGCGACTGACCCAAACCATTCCCACAGGACCAGCGGGAATCGAGTATGCCAGCGTCGAAGCAATAGATGGCAAGAGTCCCATTATACTAAATGCAATACCGAAGACTTCAATCATAGTGAAATTTCGACGCAATTCTTGCTTGTAGCCAAGCTTTGCTGGGTCTAGTGTCAGATATGTAATTCTAATTCTCCCTACTGAATTGGCCTACCCAAATCTGCAGCATCATCGTCACTTGCTAGAGCGTAGTTTGGTGCTGACGCTGTGGAAGCCTTCCGCTCGTCGTCTTGAGTGGCCATACTGTAGATGTGAAAAGGAACAGATGCACAATGAAATGCACGAAATGCAAGCAGCAGAAGGAAGATACGAGATTGGGGAAGGATAATCAGTAGCAGCCCCACCTCAATGGCCTAAAATCTTCCGTCATCTCCCAATGCCGCTTACTTGGCTTAATCTGAGGCCGTTGTAAAAATGCTGGCCTTCTATTGGAGACCCTCGGACTGGAACTCGCCCACGGCAGAAACACGAGCAAGGCGAAGATAACGGATTCGATAAGCATGCAGCGCTAATGCACTGTCGGCGTTGCTCCTGCGAAAACATCTGGATTGTCCAATGATACAACATTAAACATCCGATCTGCCCCATGTTGAGAGCAAGCCAGAATGTGACCATAGCGTCTGTCAATTGCAGGATCTAAATGTTGCCCCTCGTACAACTCGTTTATTATAGTATGTGAGATGAGTTGATTTGATGCGCCGCGGAGCCTTCCCGCTTCGCCACGGTGTTAGAAAAGCTTGGCATTCTCGCTTCACCTTCCTTCTTAGATCCCGAAGTTCCATGGATTCTCTCCGTTCCGATCTCTCTCTGTAGCCAGCAAGTACGGAAACAATATATCACCGTATCAGCAAAGGTCAGCTAGCTACAAAAAATCTTTTCGTAACTTTACAGCTCCGTCTCAAGACTCAATAGATACTCAATAGATACGCAGGACAGAGAGCATCAGACGAACATTCAAGATTGGACGTGGCCTAAGCCGAAACAGCCATGCAGCGACGAATGGTATGCGTAGATTCTTCCCGGATCAATCAAGCGCTATTGCTGATAGAGTCGCGCTATTGGAGCTCTCAAAAGAGGACGAGGTAGCTGTGGGAAAAGACGAACTGGAGGTGAGGCGAGAGGACCAAGACAAGATCAACAAATTCAGCAAGTTGCACCAACGTGAAACGACGTTGGAAGACGAGCTGAAGACTATGGCTGTATGAATCTCACGGTCGTTGTTCAATCGGGCCAGCATTGCTGATGAGAGCTGTAGAAGGACAAAGAGGATCTAGAGGAACTGTCAAACGAGTTGGAACTCGCGGACGAGGACGACAAAATCCCGTAGGTTGTACGCGGTGTCCCTGAAATTTGTCCTAGACTGAAATTGTTCCAAGCTATAAGATTGGCGATACCTTCGTGTCGTTACCACTCCTAGAGGTGCAGGAAATGCTGGCCTCGTCAACGGAACAGATTGAGGAATCAGTGTCAGTAGTGGAGGACAAATTGAGCGCTGTCCGAGAAGAGATGGAGCAATTGAAGGTTCAATTGTACGCTAGATTTGGGAAGAGCATCAATCTAGAAACTTGAGTCTTCGATTTTGATCAAATAATAATGCAGCAAATAATAATACCTGATGCTTTGAGACCATACTTTACAGACTCTCCCAGTCTCCCTCGTCTAACGCAAACCGGCATTTGTTCGGCAAGTCGGCACTTAGATTATGTATTATGTCATGCGTAATTCCACTTTCGCTCCGAGTTCGCCCACGACATCAAGAGAGGCCATCTCCTGCCGAACAACCGACTAAAATCGGCTCAACTTTGCAGATTGCTCACTAATATACTAGCCATGACTGTCTTTTCTATGCTTCCGAGGGGCCTATTCTCCACAATTCCTCTGACGTGGAGTCCCTGGTATATCCATCAAGATCCCTCGTCGAGAGCTTCAATGCGCGCCACTAGCGAATATGAGCCGGCCAGAACTTGGTCAAGGGCTTCAATGCCTCAATCATGATGTGGCAGTCTCTTTGGACGAACTGTTGGAAGACAAGGGTCTGATTTGCCCCTTGGGCCAGCCTCGGAACATAAGTCGAGGCACGAAAGACGCCGATTCTAGAAAGCACTCAGACTGACAGTCCGCAGATGGCAACTGCACTCTTGAACCGTCCATCCTTTGCGCGAAAGACATGGAGGAAATCGTTAATGGGGTTGACGCTGAGAAAGAGGATACACATGACAAGCCGAACCACGAAAAGAGGATCATTGTATCCTTCTCTGATGGAGATCCAGAGAATCCGTACAACTGGCCTGTGGTAGGGATCTTTGCCGCCCATCACGGTGAGCTTATATTGATTCGGCTCTCCAGAGGAGAAAAGTATATATACTATTTGCTGGCATTGTGGCGGTCATCAACAGTACACTGGGTTCTTCCTTACCCAGCAACGCCATTAATTACATTGCGCCATATTTCCACGTCACCAACGAACAACAACTCGTCCTTCCGATCTCACTGTTCCTGGTCGGTTATGTGCTTGGACCATTGATCTTCGGACCTCTCAGCGAGACATATGGAAGAAAAATAATCATGCTGTCCAGCTTCGTGGTTTTCACCCTCTTTACAATGGCTTGGTACGTACATTTCGGAGGCGATTCGGAGCCATCCCCCCTCTTGAAAGCCATGCTGACTGCAAAATCTGCGCAGTGCCCTGGCACCGAATTGGCCGGCGTTCCTGGTATTCCGTCTCATCTGTGGTATCAATGCTTCGAGTGCTATAGCTGTGGTCGGAGGCTTATACGCAGATGTCTTTGGCAACCCGGTCATTAGAGGGCGAGCAATGGCAGTTTTCATGGTTGTAAGTAAGCCAACGAACCGCAGGTCCCCTACCTGGAGTGACAAGCAACACAGGCGACAACGTGCGGTCCGATGTTAGCTCCTCTGATATCAGGCTTTGTCTCCGTCGTGTCGTGGCGGTGGACATTTTGGGTTGGCTTAATTGTCGCTGGAGCCTCGCTCGTTTTCCTTAGTTTCCTCCCCGAGACCTACGGACCAATCATTCTGAAGAAGAGAGCAAAACGCCTGCGGGAGGAATCCAAAAACACCAACGTGTCGGCAGCTATCGAGCTCGAGAAGAAGGGTGCTCGACAAATGATGACTGTCACTCTCATGAGACCCGTCCATATGATCATATACGAAGCCATCGTCCTCTTCACCTGCCTTTACCTTTCCATCGCATACGCTATATTCTACCTTTTCTTCGAGGCCTACCCGATCATTTTCGAGGGTCTCTATCACATGAAAACCGGCGTCGCTGGTTTGGCCTTTCTACCCATTATCATTGGAGCTGTCTTCGCCCTCGGCATCTTCATGTGGTACGACAACGTTCTTCAACGAGCTAAGAAAGCTAATGCGCACTGGGCTCATATCGAAGAGTATCGCCGGCTACCGCTCGCCTGCTTGGGCGGACCTCTCTACGTCATATCGCTCTTCTGGCTGGGATGGAGCTCTTCCCCTCACGTTCATTGGATCGTACCCATGCTCGCAGGCGTGCCATTCGGTATGGGCTTCTTGCTCATCTTCATGGCATTGCTCAACTACATCACGGATGCTTACGAGGTGTATGCTGCGAGTGGTATGGCCGCAACGAGTTTCTGCCGTTCAATTTTTGGAGCCGTCCTACCATTGGCTGCAACTCCCATGTACAAATCTTTGGGGGTGTCATGGGCAAGCAGTTTGCTGGGCTTCCTCAGTTTGGCTATGTCTATCATACCTTTTGCCTTTATCAAGTACGGCGATCGAATACGAGAGAACAGCAAGTTCTGTCAAGAATTGAAGAAGAGGAAGGAGCAGATAGCAATCGAGAAGGAAAGGGACAAATCTGATGGTAAGAGACATGCAGCTAGGCTGGAAGAACTCGAGTCTGGTGATAAATAGCAAGGTTGGAAAATGTGCTCAGGACATTGCGTCTACACAGCGGGTTGTTGGAAAAGCCCAGATAGAAAGTCATACATATAATCAGACATGTGGACAGCAAGAACTTGTCATCTATTCGAATCGCTCTATTTGCGAAATGCTTTTTTCCTAGCAGATGATGCTAATAGTGATTGAAGCTACGGTTTATACGTCAAGTAGAGAGTGTTCAGTGCCATAATGCGTCATTCATTGGCCCCCGGCATCTTCCGTGTCTGTATTTTTACCTCCTAGTGCCGAGTATGCGAGCACCTCAACCGTTCCAATCTTGGAAGTTGGAAGTCTAGAATGACCCTTGACCCTGAACTCGGCTTTCCGCATACAACATGTTCATGCAAGGCGCTCAAAAAAAGACAAGGCAAATCCATCAACGGCATTGGTCCTCGAGCGGGAGAGGGGGGCGCAGGCAGGCCAACAAGTTACATCCCCAGGCTTGTTGCTGCCCACATCCCCTCCTCATCACTTACTACCCAGCGGATGAACTCATCTGTCTCTGATAGTTATTCTATCCTGAAGCTTTGCAACAACTATAGCTCCTTCGGAACTTGTGCCTTCAAAGCATTCAAGTGCATACACATACGACTCCTAGAGGCACGAACATATACTAGCCCAAGTCCAAGATGTCTGACTCCGAATCCTTCGCATTGATCACATCCTCGGCCTCCAGCCATCCTAAAGTTTATGATGACTGGGAATCCATCAACGGTGCCGTTGGCTTCAGTCCCGACACATCCCTACGGGCTGCTTTCCGCCGTCAATATCCTTCCCTAGCAGTAACGGTGACAGTAAGCAGCAATGGTACGTCTTCAACAAGTTCCAATCCAAAGGCAAAAGCTAACGCCATAGCTCAGTGGCTCTTCTCCAATTCGCTGCTGCCGGTTATGCCACCGCCGACCTCGACATCGTCGATGAATCCGTTCAGCGCTTTCGCTATTTCTACGCCGGCAGCTCTCGTCGCGGTATCCCAGACCAACTCGTCGAGAGCCGAACGTTCGCCAAATACCTCTACAAATGGGGGAACGAATACTTCATCGTGTATATTGTGCAGATGGGATTTCAGCAAATGCAGTATATCTTGAAAGAGCCTGCGGACGGGGAGACCACCATGGATCGTAACAGCGTTACTGACAGTCTTATTGCTACCGTTGGAAAATGGCAGAAACCTGATGATGAGAAATTCATCTACGTCTATGACAGCGGGTTCTGGCAACAGAGTCGGGACTTGTATGAACAAGTGCAGACGTCCGAATGGAAGGATGTGATCCTCAACGAGGATATGAAGAAGACAGTCACCGAACTCATGCACAAATTCTTCGATAGCAAAGATAACTGGAAGGATCTTGGTGTGCCTTGGAAGAGAGGCGTCATCTTTCACGGTCCAGCCGGAAACGGTAAGACGATATCAATCAAGGCGCTGATGCATGCGCTCTTCAAGAAGTATGAAGATAATGTTCCCTCATTGTACGTCAAGTCGGCGCCCCGCACCTTCGATATTCGCAACATCTTCCAAATGGCCCGTGCCCAAGCGCCCTGTCTGCTTATCTTCGAAGACATCGACACCATTGTGACGCCCAGCAGCAGGAGCTACTTTTTCAACGAGGTCGATGTAAACAATCCTAATCCAGTTATATTGCAAACCAGTATTCTGACAATCTGTTAGGGTCTAGAAAACAACGATGGCATCTTCATGGTAGCCAGCACCAATCACCTCGATCAACTCGACCCAGGCCTTTCCAGCCGTCCCAGCCGCTTCGACCGAAAATACCTCTTTCCCCTCCCCTCCGAGGCCGAGCGCGTTATGTACTGTGACTACTGGCGCGAGAAGAAATTCAAGAGCCAACCACCGATCAAATTCCCAAAGAAACTATGCTCCGCCATCGCAGGCATTACCCAGGGCTTTAGCTTCGCATACCTCAAAGAGGCATTCGTCGCCACCTTTCTAGCGATTGCCAATAACAGGTCTGAAAACGGGATACGGGATGACGGGGATGACGAAGATGGGGATTTAGATGACTATGAGCTATGGCGGGAGATGAAGACGCAGGTCCGGCTGCTCAGGCAAGACATGGACACAAGCGTCGTGAAATATCATGCCAACGAGCCAAAGGATCTAGCATCGCGAGCACCGATCCGTGGCCAAAACGAACGCAGTAAAATTTACGCCGGCACCCCTGGCGTCTTCTCCAATCTCCCATTTCGACCAAAAGCAAGTCGAGAACCGCTAAACATCAACAATCCGGTCGTTGCAAACATCGATTGCGACTCTATGCATGCGCCTCTCATGACTGACGATGGCTTCTTTGTGGATAGCGGTGTCGAGGCTTAGTGTGTCGATGTGACCCTTTCGGACAATAGCGGTGGCTGTTTCTCGCGATTCGTATGATGGTCGATGGTGACGAAATACCAAGGTAGCTACTCGTGCGTGAGCCAGTAGATATGACGAATGAAAGATGCATCTTAGCAAGCATCAACGCCACGCTGCCGCCTGCTGTTACACGAATTGCATTCCCATGTACTGTCGCGCGCATTGCATCCCATAATCAAATACCGAAAAAGCATATCCCATCTCCTCCATATCCCCTCGCAATAAAGACCCATCCATTATACCATACCCACAAGGATCAAAATAGTCAACTGCCACCACATCCCCTTCCCATACCCCTTCTATAGCCCATCACCCCCCCATCTTTAAACCCCCCATCTTTAAACCCCCCATCTTCAACCCCATCATCCATCAGCTATCCACATCCCACGGATCCAGCTCATACATAGTCTCCCTACACACCTCCACCATACTCACCACAAATCCTTCCATCCACCACTAAGAAAATCTCAACCTGGAGATGTGAAGATTTCGTACTTTTTGTCGTGGCTCGATGCTCTGCGTGAGTACGAGAGAGGTACTGATATATTTCGAGCAATGTATGTTCCTTTTTTGTATCTGCAACAAACGGAAACGTTATAGAAGTGTGGGATTCTAGAGAGAGGAGAGGGGATTGCGATGGTGGTGGTGCTTTTATCGGGAAAGAGAGAGGAGAAGCCACCGGGGGAGGAGATGGGCGTGAAAGGCGAAAGTAGTAACGAGGGATTTGTACGCGTGATTATATGTTCTTCACGATGTTGGTGATAGATTGATGATGAAAACTATGTGATGCTATATAACACTGTCGACTATTTCTATCTGGAATCAGTGGTGGCCCGTGGGCCTGAGGGATACCGATGAATAGGAAGATGCAAGCGTAATCGCTTATGAGATAGCGTGACGGCACCATGAGAAAGTAGTTATCTCATAGGCATTCGTCTTATGCATAGGTGTGATAGGATAGTTATAGAGAAGCATCCCCCGCCGGTGCGACGCAACAGCTGCATAGCTCCAAATTAAGTCCAGGTGATGCGAAAGCTATGCCAAAATGTCTCCAGGGGAATCTGACTTCTGATGGACCGAATAATCAAGTTTTTCCGTTTCAGGTAGCCTTTTTTCACACCTTGTTGTCTGAAGATGTGACACCAGATGATACCATCATACAAGCAAATTGCTAGATCCAAGGTCCGGCTTCAGCCAATCGAGCTGAGCTTGCTCGAGGAATGGCGGATGATTCGGGTCATCGGAAGCAGAATAAGGAGTCGAGATATCAGGAGCAGAAATACCTCCGCCGTCGCCGAGCGGTAATGCCGAGCAGAATTGGCAGAGATCATCTTGGTCCAGTGAACCAAAAGGCAACTGGGCGAATTTGCAGGAGCGACACACAGATACTTGTTGCTCAAGATTGAAATTATATGCACTCATCGAGTCTTGAGATCGGATATTAGGCGAGGGACCGTACGCAGCGATGGGGAACGATTGCTCTGAACCTTGCGGGGTAAACGGCGAGAGTGTGAGAGCGGAAGGCAGAGTCATGCTCGACGCCTCATTGGCACTGTCTTCACTGTCTGTGCAAAGAAAGGGCGCGCACATCCCGTCTGTTTCGGCCAGGCACTCGAAGGCTGCGTAATTCCTGTCTCTGGCGCTCATGGAGGGGAGATGAGATGCCGATGAGGAACGTCTAGAGGCCGAGTGCGGAGCTTGCTGGATGCTCTTTAACTCGACTTGCGAAGTGCTGGTGTCTTCAGGGCAAGTTTCCTCATTCAGTGGCGTCAAGCTCATTTGCTGAAAGCGAGCGAGGAGCTGGTCCATAGGCGATGGTTCAATGTTCAGGCTCTGCTCGTGCACACAAGTACCGAAACCTCCTGCTAGCCTGCAATTTGATTTGGGAGTGTGAGAGCGGCTGAGATGGTAACCGCGTGCAGGATATTCTTTTAGTAAGGCCCCGTCTGGTCTCCTTGAGTTGTCTTGAGCGTTGAACGATGAGAGCAACCTGCCTTGAACATCCGCATCCTTTAGAGCTGGCATCTCTTCACATCGGAACGTGGCCGTTCGGTTCCATCGGCAGACCGACCCTTCAATAATTCGCTTCCTGCAAACCTTTGGCTCCAGAAGATTGATTCTTTCGGCGATGTAAACCATATGGTGTGCAAGTATGCAAAGAAGGTGTTTCTGTGCTTCTGCAAAGGCTTGCGTCGATAGACCGGAAGCGCAGGACTCAACTGATGTTGGCGACTGATAGACTGGCAGCCCAAATCTGGGAGTACCCACGTCTCCATTTGAATTCCCTGGTTTCGAATATCCTACCGCGATGATGGTTGCGAATTGCACCAAGAACAAAGCGGTCAGCTTTTCAAGGGAAGCAGCAGCGAGGGACGCGTTAGCGAGCGCTGACTCCAGCTCCTGCAGGACTCTGTTACCAGCGAACAAGCGAAGACTCCGCCAACTAGTCGAGTTGCAGTCGGCGTATGAATCTTGACTTCCGCACAAGTAAAGAATCGAGGTCAATCTGACAAGCTGCCTCACATTTTTGCCCAGACTTTCATCCACACACTTCGATATTATGCTTTCAAAGGTGGAGGAAGCCAAAATACCAACAAGACTTGTCGATCCCGGTTGGGCATGGTCGTCGGTCATCCAGAGCACAAATTCTGAGGAGATCGAGCCGACATCCAACTTAATCGAGTCATCGAAAGACGGACAATTGTTTTGAACCGTCTCAATATAAAAACTGCCTAGTATTGAGTTGTACGTATCCTCATCGCATGGGTAGTCTAGATGTCTTTCAGCGATGCTGGTTGGACACGGCTATTGAAAGAGTTACCCATGGCGTAGATGTTGGCCTCCTTCATAGAAAAGGAGACACATTGTTCCCATCGATCAAAGGTTATGCGAGACCCGGCTTGGCTACGTTGGCAGGAATCGCATGGAAATGATCCAGAGCACTGGTATTGTTATCAGTCTGAGCCCTTTGGACCAAAAGTAGGCGCCTACACCCACAGGCAGCTTTTTAATTCGACATCTCATGCACGCTCCCTTCTTCCTGACATTCGCGACTTGCTGTCGACGTCTCGGTTCGAATTTTGCACGTTTGGGCTTGGGAAAGACAGCCACTGCTGATTCCGCGATGCGACGGCCGGGTGGTCGAGTATTGTGGTTGCCTCTGCTCCGGTATTGTGGTTCTCCCACAGCGTCTGCATCGAGCGTTGTATTGCCCATCTCCTCTAAGGTAGCCAAGATTGTAGGTGAACGTGACTCGCCAATAGCCGCCATTATCACTATACCAAGGACGAGGACGAGGCGAAGGGAAATCCGTTCAATCATTAATATTACCTGGATCAAACATTTGATCTAATTACTGGTGCAAGGTCGCCTTACAAAAGATTGATGCATAAAATGATGCATCGCAATTCTCAACGTGGATTAGCTTTCTGCGGACCGGGTTCATGACTGGCAGCCACCAGCAAATTGAGGCTCGGAGAAGAAACGCATCACAAAAGAATGAAACCGAGTTTTGCAGGAGGCACGTTGCAATCCCAACGATTAGGCATGAAGAAAAGAACATGATCAAAACATTGGATACGAGTCAGAACTCAGGAGGCTTAGAGATGAGGGCGCAGAGCTCCTCCTTCTTGTCATTCTCAGCTCGATACCTAGACAGACTTCTGCTTGAACTGTGACAGGTGAAAGATTCTTGGGGGAAAAGACCAAAGGATTCAGAATGGGACAGTGTTCGGGTTCCCCCGATAAAATCCACGTAGAGTGACAACATGGCAGCTTCTGAGATGACAACGCAACCAGAAGGACAGTGCAGTAGGACCATAGTGTCAATCCATGCAACGTAATCAACTTTTCTTGCTTGTGGTGCTGGTGCAGCATCGGCGGAAGTGAAAGAAAGATTCCAAGTGGTTGAGGGAGCAAACTGTGCTGCCAAGCCTCAGCCTTGGCACATCTAACGGTGAAGCGCGTTTGCGTTTCGTGTTTTCTGGTTTTCTGGCCGGTTTTTTCGTCATCCTCTCACAATCATCTAGTTACTCTACTGGCAAGACAAGACAACACCATATCTGAGTCAAAGTCTCAGTCACCCACTTAGGTAAGCACTAACATCTCAATACTGCAGTGAATTTCTTGACATCTACACGTCAAGTTCTGGTGGTTTCCCCGCTTCCTGCTCACTCAGCACCTAAAGCTCTCTGTTGCACCTCTCCGCTACAGAACTCTCAAGGCTCATCTACCTTTCACTGACTTCTTAGAAGTAGCGCTCAAGATGCTTCTCCCCTCGGCCAGTTCAACGGCGCCCTCAGTGCATGTCACTCATCCTCCGTCCTCCCTCTTGTGGTACCAACCCGGGCAGAACCCCCAAGCCTTGACTCCCTCAATATCAGATCGTACACTCGCTCGACCGTTCACCATCCCCACCGACCTGTACAATAACGCTCTTCATATTGCGATTCCCATCACAATTGCCCTGGTCTACACAACCACCGTGAGCTATTTCAATCAGGTCAATAAGGATAGAAATCACAAGCCATGGGCTTTCAGCAAGTCACTCCTCTTCTGGGCATTGGTCGTTGCTCATAATGTCTTTCTCGCGTTGTACTCTGGGTGGACCTTCGTTGGTATGTTCAATGCGATCCGGCAATCGTGGCCTGGCCTAGATGGACCACATGGACTTGCTGGTGCAGCCGACGCGCTCTGCAAAATGCAGGGTCCACGCGGACTTGGCAGTGCTGCCACCTACAATTCTAGTACGAGCGTCTGGGGTTTCACCGATAAAGCAATGAAGCTCGCTGGAGACATTCCAGACTCAACGGATGTTGGTAGGATCTGGAATGAGGGCCTCGCTTTTTACGGATGGCTGTTCTACCTTTCAAAATTCTACGAAATATTCGATACCGCAATCATTCTCACCAAAGGCAAAAAGAGTTCGGTATTACAGACGTTCCATCATGCTGGGGCTATGATGTGCATGTGGGCTGGCATTCGTTATATGTCTCCACCAATCTGGATGTTCGTCTTCATCAACTCTTTCTTGCACACGATCATGGTAAGTATCCAGGTTCCCGATTGATACTGGAAGGCGGAATCTCTAATCATGCTCAGTATACCTACTACACTCTCTCCGCGCTTACCATCCAAGTCCCCCAATCTGTGAAGCGAACCTTGACATTCCTTCAGATTGCTCAGATAGTCTTTGGCGCCTCCTACGCCTTTGCTCACCTTTTTGTGGCATACGACATCCCGATCGAAGAAGCATACCTTTACGTGCACAATCTCTCCACCGCTCTTCCTAGCTCTGCCTCCATTGTTTCATCAACCCTAAGTAGTGCTCTAGCCAGCGCGACGACAGCAGCAGACCTTGGAAGCTGGCTCAAGAAAGCTGCATTACGCGCAGCCGGAGAAGAAGGCCTTGCGGAGAACGTCAGAAATTACCAAGGCGAGACGTTCGGTATCGATGCCATCCACGCAGCAGATGTCGAAAAGGCACAGGAAGAGATCAGATATCGGATGAGCAGTCAAAGAGTCCATTGTCTCGATACCTCCGGGCAAGTACTGGCCATCCTGATGAATCTGGTCTATCTTGCGCCTTTGCTATACCTTTTCATCACGTTCTTCTACAACAGTTACACGGCTCGTGCTCAGTCTGAGCCTCCGAAGCCAACCAAGGAAGAGAATGTCAACCAATCATCCCGAGACGCTGTCAAGGATATCGAGCGAGAAATTCGCGAAGCCGTTGATGCAAGGCAGGGTGGAGACACTGAGCCACCCCCAGAGTTGAAGGCCAAGCTTGAAAACGCCAAGCGCAATGTAAAGGAGAACACCCAGGAGTTCAACGAGAAGGCACAGTCCACCGCCAAGGACCTGGGTGCGAAAGCTCAAAAAGGCGCACACGACCTCAGCGACAAAGCAAAAGACGTCGCCGGGGATCTACCAGCCAAGGCACAGAAAGGAGCCCAAGATCTAGGCAACAAGGCAAAAGACGCGGCGGGCGATCTCCCCGCCAGGGCACAGAAAGGAGCCCAAGATCTAGGCAATAAGGCAAAAGACGCGGCGGGCGATCTCCCCGCCAGGGCACAGCAGACCACGCAAGATTTCAAAGATATTGTCCAAGATGATCTGAAGGCTTTGCAGGACAAGATGAAGAAATTCGGTAACGAGGCTCCCAAGGCTAAAGGCTCGCAGGATAGCAAGGTCAAGGATGAGGCTCCCAAACGTTCCGAGTCACCGAAGAAGACCGATCCCATGAAGCGCTCCGAATCGCCTAAAAAGACTGGCCTGCCGAAGCGTTCTGAATCCCCGAGGAAGGTGCAGAACGGCGCTGGTGGCCCCAAGCGATCCGAGTCACCGAAGAAGGCGCAGAACGAAAAGGAGTTCAATGGGGACGCCTCCGCCTATGAGATTGTGCCGGATGAACCCAAGACTGCGGAAGAGAAGAAAGCAGAAGAGATGATGCAGCCCAAGTAGAGCCGGACAGTGAGGAAACGGCTATTAGGTCCGATATTGGGGATGTATGCTGAATATCTGGATTTTTCGAGCAGGGCGTTCTACGGGGCAGTTGTTATTTCATTGTGCTTTGCAAAATGATTCCCCGGATAGCAAAGTATTTAGGCATGCCAGGTGCCTGGATTCTGAAAGTCTTTCACATTTGACTACATTGAGAACCCTAACCTCACCTCTACTCCCTCCACTTGATCATCAGTGTGCATCTGCTGATCGCTCTGTGCATTTGAAAAGTGACGCGTGTGCAGAAATGCTCCGAACAGGGTGCTCTAATTCCAAGAGCTTTCCCCAGCTGCAACTGCACTTTTCCAGCCCCCAACCACCTCCCCCTTCTCCTCGATGAACAGGAACCCAGCGCCTCCACCAATCCCCCCTCATTGAAAGCTCATGCCCAAAATCTCCGGCTTCCTACTCTCCAGATCCAGAACCATCTGCCCGAACAGGCCGTTGACCCATGAGAACCTGTTCCCGAGTAAACCCTCGTTAGAAACAGAGGCTACATATACAGCAAGAAGGGTATTTGTTGATCAGAGCGTGGATGAGAGAGCGGACAGCTTACCAGGGTCTCGTGTAATCGGATTGGTCGGATGAGTTTATGCTTTCGTGGATTAGGCCTGGGGGAGGGTGGGGGTTAGTCGGTTATTCATACGGAGGGAGGGGAGTAGGAAGAAGAGAAGCCTACCAAGCCCATCCGTCGAAGCAACCAGCTCTCTCAACGCGCCAGCTATCTCCCCGTCATCATTACTCGTGAGTATGCGTATAATGCTAGCCATCGGCCACGCATACCCGGGACCAATATGCGGCCCGCCGATCGCATTGATGACGGTACCGCGCATGAAATAGGG
Source organism: Parmelia sp. 050094 (assembly GCA_018257885.1). Taxonomy (NCBI): domain Eukaryota; kingdom Fungi; phylum Ascomycota; class Lecanoromycetes; order Lecanorales; family Parmeliaceae; genus Parmelia; species Parmelia sp. 050094. The sequence continues at coordinate 48,527 of JAEUBB010000260.1, forward strand.
ATTATCGCCGCTGAGTAAGAGCGCTCGAGTAGCTTGGTAGACGGGGTCGTTTTGGCTGAGGTAGCCGATGAAGGGGGCAGAGAGGAGAGAGGGGATGTTGGCATCGTCCATGATATTTCTTGCACCGTAGCCGTCGACTTCATGGGCGTAGATGTCGCCGTGGACGGGGTCGGAGACAATTCCGTGCTGCGTGATTGCTGCGGTGAGGGAAGCAGATAGGGATGTCATCTCATTAGCTAGGTCCATGTTGTCGTTGCCCATGGCTGTCAGGATGGCGGCGGTGGTATTCAAATAGTGAGAGAACATCATGTTGGCAGGGATGAAAAGTTCGTAGATGCATGCGTCGTCTGAGGGTCTGAAGGCGGAGCGGATAAGGCCGGTACCGTTTTGGACGGGGTTCCCCGTGCCTTTGTTATCGAGGGTTTCCGTACCGGTGGTCGTAAGGCGTTGGAAGGTGTATGGAAGGGTATTGACGCTGCCGTCTGCTGCGTATGTTGGTATTGTCATTGATTGAGCGGTTTTCAAAACAGCTTGTACCGCAGAGACCCAGTTGTACTTCGTAAAGAAGGCGAGATCGTTGGTGGCCGTGTAGTAATTCGTGCTGATTTCAAGGAATGCGGCCAGAGAATCGAGTTCATATTTGCACTCGTAGACAGTGGTATTGGAGTATGATGGCTTCACCACGTCATTGGTAGCGGCGCCGTTAACGGAGGGGGCGAGGCCGGATTCTGAGGGGGGTTGGAAGGAATCGCAGTACGGGTTTGAGAGAAGATAGCGAGACTGCAGATTAATTACGCCTCGGTAGAGTGAGGCTATGGTATCGTTGGATGTGTCAGAGGTATCTGTGCTGGTATTGAGCAGAGAAACGTAGGACTGCATTTGGTTGGCTGAGTCCCTGAGCCACATAGCATTTCTACAAAACCCTATTAGCAATGTCGCACCTTGTCTCAATGGATTTCCGTATACATGTCCCCTGTAATGACAAATGTCAACTCCTCGTCGGCATTGTCTGCAGCGTATCCCCTCCATTTAATCGCAGTATCTAGAGTATTTGGGAAGCTGTTCTCGAATAGGCGGGAAAGGTCGGGATCTGCAATTGTTGACTTTAGACGACTAATGGTACTCTCAACAGCTGGTGATGTGAAGGTCCGGCAAGAAGGCGCAGGCCTCTGGTAGGATAGGTTATACGCTCCACCGGAGAAAGGTGGATGTGGAGCAGCAGCATAGTCGGCGTAGTCTGGGCAATCTTGAGCTGCTATGAAAGCACTTGTGCATAGCCATACGAAAAGGGAGTTGACAGTCCACATCGTGGATCTTGGATTTCGTGAAGTAGCAGAAGAGACAGAAGAAGCATGAGTACGAAGGATCAACTATATATATCCGGGCAAAACCACTGTATATGTGTAGACTGTGCGGGGACGCACCCCATGATTATTGCAGCGTGCTTGAATGATGCACGGCCACCGTCGTGGCCATAGCAGCACCCACATGTCTCTCCGCAACACCCGTAATTACACCGGTGAAACCGACAGCTTCCTATCCTATCCTATGAGATTGATAAGACCCAAGCGTCAACAAATAGCTGGTCTGTCTATATCCGATGCCCAGAGCAGGCAATACCGGGAATGACTGCAGAGGATACTTTTCCTCGGGGCTCAAAAGGAGAAAGGCGGAGGAACAAGTGGACGCATCACCACATGACGATATTGATCTCGAGACCACTCGGATAGCAGCAATAATTTTAATGCGGGGTCCCCACAAGCACATGTGCGGAGAAAAGGTTGTAAGAAAAAAAGCAAGAGGTACATAAGAAGTATATCTGTAATATCAATCATGGGAAGAATTGAGATCATTGTGAATAGAGAAGCATAGTCGCGCTAGATCACATGGCATAAATCGCGAGGAAGGTGACCAGAATTGCAAGAGCTGTTGACTTCCTTGTGGCCGAGCCACGCTCCAACTTGGCCGAAGCGTCATCGTACGGGGCCGGTGCCTCGAAAAGCAACGAGCAGAGTAGAAGTGGTGGGGATTTTGCAAAGCTCAAGTCATGTTGATGCATCATTGCGGAGGACGAGAGGAGTCGAGAATTTGGGGCTCTAGCACCATTACATAAGCCATAAACGACCGCCGCTTTACCAACCGAATTCCTGAACAATGATTGGCTCGTTTAATTAGGCACCATAATTCCCGCTCGCTGATTCCACAATCCTTTGATTACCGTCGACCTCCAAAGTTGTACGATTATCATCTTGCAACAACCGTACTGCCTCACCAAAGCTCTTCACTTGTGAGACCTCTGGAAGACACGAGATCATGTCCAAAATCTCCGTCGCCGGCGTACGCAGCAACGTGCAGCTGCTCCTAGAGCACTCCACCGAGAAGAAGAAGCGCAATTTTCTTGAAACGGTACACCTTACATCTCGCTTCTAATATCATACCTCTCCATTCAATCGTACTTGCGTCTAACAATAGGATAGGTTGAGTTGCAAATTGGTCTGAAGAACTACGATCCGCAGCGAGATAAGCGATTGTCTGCACACGCACCGTCTCTCTTTACGTTCACGGTCTAATGGAAACAGCTCTGGAACAATTCGACTTCCAGTTGTACCCCGGCCAAATGTCAGCATCTGGTGTGTATCATGATCTCCGCGTTGTTTGCCGAGCATCTCTGACAATGCTTCCTCTTCACAGTGTCCTCGGTGATCAGCATGACATCGACCGCGCGAAGCACCATGGCACCGATGCCATGTCGAGTGACGACCTAAAGAAGCTCAATAAGAACAAGAAACTCATAAAGAAACTTGCACGAAAATATGACGGTACGTACAAATGGGCAAGCGCGGGTCCATAGCCCGGTCATCACTTCGAGCCACAGCATATGCCGTGAGGTTCAAACGTCCCTGTGATCTCTCACTACTTTGCTCATCATCTGGTCCTCTCGGTTGGAAGAAGGAAGACTGATTTTGGGCTGCCAGCGTTCCTCGCCTCGGAGACGTTGATCAAACAAATTCCCCGCCTCTTAGGACCCGGGCTTTCGAAAGGTACTCTTCCACCCCGTTCAATGCCGAACAGTACGCGATCACAGGCTGACCGACTTGCAATGAACCAGCCGGCAAATTTCCTGCCCCAATCTCGCATGCCGAAGATCTAAACACCAAGGTGACCGAGGTCAAGTCGACCATCAAATTCCAGCTGAAGAAGGTGTTGTGCATGGGAGTCGCGGTGGGCAATGTTGGCATGACCGAGGATGAGCTCATTGGCAACATCATGCTAGCCATCAATTATTTGGTCTCGTTGCTCAAGAAGGGCTGGCAGAACGTGGGCAGCCTGACGATCAAAGCCACCATGTCTCCACCTCGTCGTTTGTACTAGAGGGCAACGGCAAAGTCTGGTTTCAGGAATGGTAGTCTGGTGTTCGATGCGAAAATGGTCGCATGATACCTCAAGTGTTGCTACTTGCTGAAGGCTCAACAAAGATACCGTCTCATGAACTCGATGTTTCCATGGCACCATCGCACCCTTTATAAGTCACTACCCCAGGTATGAAAGCAATCCCTTGATGCCAGACTACATATGAAGCATGCAGGACTCTCTCTCCCTCCCAATATCTCATACCCACCTACACACACATACCAAAATCAAAATCCGCAGCGACACTCACGAGCCTCCAAATTGACTTTCACCACCAGCACAAACCATCCCTGACCACAACTCAGCCTCTCATGAATACACATCCAACCCGCTCTAAAAGCGGCCCCCGAATACGAACCCGTCAGTCATCATCAAAAACCACCTCACCGGACACCCCTCTCCCAAACACAATAAATACCCCCCTCTCCCTCTCCCTCTCCCTCTCCCTCTC
>JAEUBB010000261.1:5754-52186 GCA_018257885.1 Parmelia sp. 050094
AGCCATCCATCCAGCCAGCCACGCTCCAAGTCTCCTACCAGACCCAACACAAGCGCAGCTCTCAGCTCAGACCGTGGCAACGACAAGCCGGTGAAAAAGGTAATCGTCAGAGACGCCCGAGCCATTGTCGACTTGACCTCTAATCCTCGCCGTGTACCCGCCCCACGACTCGCCTCGCGCTCTTGCTTAACTAACCGTGATACACAAGCAAAACACAGGGACGACAGATCCGAGATCAGGGATCGGAACGTGGACTTTGGGGAAGAGTTTCTTGCCGCGGAGCTGGATATCGCGGCACGCATGGTGAGAGTGACTAGGGAGTCCAGGGACAATGGTTTGGCATGTAGACGCGGGGATCAGATGGAGCAGTACTAAGAGATGATGCTAGTTAGAGTATGCTAGGTGGTATCTAATGTGCTACTAAAGCTACATCCTTCCAGCTCAAAGCTCCTCTCGCCTCGCGTGCACAACCCCCACACTCATCGATCGCTACGACTTCGCATCCCAATAGCTCACCATCGCATACTTCCCATTCCTCGTCCAGCCCTCCTCGAACCCCCCATCCTGCCCCTTCTTCAACCCCACACAGACATCCGCCTTCGCAGTCCTCAACACCAGACTCCGGACCCCCATCCCCTCATGCTTCTCCGCCAGCGGTCCCAGCGCCTCTCGGAACGGCGTGTCATGCGGCCACACGCCGTCATACGTGAGCTTCCTGTAGTTGAGATCGCCCTTGTAAACCACGAGATCGGCGTCGGCCAGGTCGTCGAACAAGCCCGGCTCGACGACGGGCATGCGGCCAAAGGGATGCTGCGTCGTCCAGAAGAGCTCGGCGCGGAACTCGAGGCGGTCAGAATGCATCAGGCCTTTCCAGTATTTGCCCGCTTCCCGGAGCTCGTGGTTGTCGGCGGGGTCGATGTCGTCGTAGATGGTGCCGTTGGCGAAGCCCTCGATCAGGTAGTTCAGGTCCTCGGGCATGACGTCCGACACGAACCATGGCATTCGTTTGCCGTGAAGGACGACCTTCTTCGCGTAGCCGCTCTCGACGAGGTAACTAGCGAGGACGAGGTCTGTAAGCAACTCGAAGCCAGCATTGTCCAGCACAATGTGAATGTCTGAAGAGAACCCCGACGATCGTAGCCGGGACAAAAGACTCCAGACCTGCTCCGTATCGTCAACGACGATGTTCTGTCTATTGCTTTCTCTGACCGCTTTCCCCTGGCGACTGTTCAACTCCTCCACGGAGAGAGACGTAAGCAATGATAAGTCCGTGGCATTTCCCCAAAGACTGATCTGTATCATCTCTTCGAATACCGCTTTCTGCGTCTCTTCATCCACATCATGCTTGTGGCCTATGGCTTCAAGCACTCCCCGGAATCTCTTGACTAGCTCGATTGCTCCTTTCTTGCTACCCACGAGGGACGATCTCTTACTCGTAGCAAACATGTCGTACGAGTGCCAGAACGGGGTGGAGAGCGTGAAGTATGTGTGGATGAGGCGGTACATGTAGCACTCCGTGTACAACCATGGCGCAGCTAGCCACGTGCGACCCTTCAATGTGTTGAACTCGTCATTATATGGTTCAATATCGGGTCTTCCGTCTTGAGGTATTGGCTCGAGCACAGCGTTCTCCAGCATGCTCTTCCTCAACGACGTAAGCTTGGCCTGTATGATTCTCCCAGCGTCCAAATCTTCCTCCAATAACCCATTGTTGCCAGATATCGTGGAGGCGATCTCATCGATAGCTGAGGAGAGGATCTTGGGCCAACGCTCGCGCGCAGTGGAGTAGGCAAATGACTCTGGGTCGCCACTGTTGGAAGTTGCTGAGATGCGTAAGCTCTGGCGCTTTTACAGGGAGGATATGCCCTACCAATGGACGGGTCTGTGGATTGAAACGTAACGTTCGCCATTACAAGTAAGAATGCAGTTCTACGGTGAGAAACACTGGGACAAATCGAGAGCAGGGGGTAGTCTTTGTGATATCAACGGTGGAGTGAGAAATCGTACATGATTATTACGACCGCTGAGGCTCCAGGGAATAATTCATCACCCGTCGGATACCCATTGGTCGTGCTAAGACATGATTGTTTCAACATAGGCGTATGATGGTTTACGGACTTAACACGGAGAAAGAAGACGACAGGGTATAGGTTCATTTGTCCTACTATTGTACGTTTACCAGGGCCAATATATAAGCACCAGCATCTATATTTCAACAAGATTTGAGACTCATTGATGCATTCTTTTCCAAGACTCATCAGTCGTAGACAGCATATCTCCATAGTACATATGGTTGGAAAGGCCCTTCCTATATCTACAAATCACAAAGAACCGTTTACCCACATTTGGCAGAAGTGACCGAAAGTCCTCCCCTCCAGTGTCCCTTCATGCCTCCTAGCCTGATAGAAAGTCTTCACCGGTTCATCTCCCAACTCCTAAGTAACTCCTTCCTTATGCCACGCGATCCCTTCATCCAAATCAGATTGTCAAGAAGTTATCATCGACTTCTGCTAACGGTGACGTCCATTGGCGTCTGCGCGGGCCTTCTGGAATATTGAGTCTAGCATCATCTTCCATGTCCGACTCTGATAACCAGTCAAGACTCTCACTTTTCCTACCGACTTTGAAGCCTTTCCTCCTAGGATCGTTGTAGTCTCGGCAGTACTGACGCTCTTCGCCCGAATGCAAAAGGGTTCGTGGCTTTAGGGTACCATTTCCCGATTCTGTCTGGCTCGCGAGGAAGGTTTCATATGGTGCGAGATTATCCTGCCAATACTTATACAGCTGTTGGCCGAAAGACACGGCTTGTCCCCGAGGAATGCTGAACGTTTCAGCAAGGGTCGACCATCCCCCTGATGCCATGACTTCCTGACCGCCGCCCTTGTTCAAGCATTCGGAAAACAGACGTTGGCAGTCGATTATCTTCTCCTCAATCATCAACGAAGCAACGAAAGGCAAGCCCTGCCCATGCATGAATGGTTCCACATGCTGTTCGACTCTGTCTCCAATGTTTGGGAAATGTTGCGCTGGCCCCATCCCGTCCACAATCGAGTCTACCAATCCCTCGTGCTCGGCCTCGAGGTCTGCGAACTGAAACGGCCGTCTATGGTATTTACCGCTGTCTGATGATCTTTCAAACTCCATGAGGCCACCGTACTTAGAGTCAGCATTGGCGATGTACAATTTCGATCCGTCTGGTGGCATAGAAACCCCAGAGATTTCGCCAAAGAAGTCGATTGTCTGCCTGCTTTCGAAAGACTGAGCATCAACAATGTGAACAAAGTCAGCGGGCTCAGCGAGCACAAGCACGCGCTTGCCACTTCCCAGTGGCGAGAACTGTAATGATCGACAGCCTGCCTGCTCCATAGCTATCGTTTGGATGGATTGATTCAGTTTACGAGCATCCCAAACCTTCACTAGACCGTCTTGATGGCCCGTTGCCATGGTTATACCATCCGGTGCCCAATCACAGGCAAAGCCGTAATCGCTATGACCTTGTAATTTGGCCAGTATCTCCCCAGTCTCCGCATTCGCAACGATGGGCTCGCAGTCGTCACCGTTGAGCAATCTTAGACGTCCGTCAGGGCTTGTAGAAGAGCAGTTGACTTGATAGGGGTATTTGTGGCATGCGATCCAAACATTCGTGGTACAGTCTAGGATTCTTACACTCCTGTCGTTGGAGTCAAATACCACTCGAGGCATTCCACTTTGACGGTCCAGATGGGTATGAATATGGTTTGTGCTCACATCATTACCTGTAGCTATGGAGCCAACTAGGGGAGCGCTTTCAAAGCTGGCCGATAAGGACTTCATGGCATATACTCCCTCGAAGCTTCCAGCCACCAGCACCCCATTCCCAGCAGTCAGAGTGTGAATCTTGGTGATCTTCGGATCTAGCTTAGTGTACCTATTGCTGAGGTCCATAGCGCATAATTCTGTCCCAGTCTCTGGATTGAAACATGTGACTGTCTTATGGCATAATTTGTAGGTTTCCGAAATCGGAACAGTATCATGGCGTAGAGGCTTCTGGGTGTAGAAAACGGAGTTCTTTGAGGTAGCAGACAGATTGTGCCGGAGTTGAAAATGGGAATAGTGTGGTCTTCTATTCATGTCCATCTCCTTGAATTTAAAGTAGCAATCTGAGTCAGGTATCACCGCACCAGGAAAATTTGCTTTGAACGCTTTGGTACCATAATTTTCTTCGGACAGACCGACGCTTCTCAAATTCCTGTAGGTCATCCTTCGTACTTCTCGAGCTTCTTGCTTTGTGGTCTGGAGCCAGGACCAATGTATGCCTTGATAGTCGCATTGCTCGACGTCATTAGTGGTGATCTTGTCAGGTCGACGTACCTTCCGTATATCGTTTGCAAGCTGACTTATGCCTGGGTAATCGGGCTTCCCGTTCGTATACATCTGTTTCCACTGGTATAGGAAGGAAGCCACCGAAAAGAAGCTGTTTTCATCTTCGAAATCGTCTTGATCAAGGTAAGAGACCATGTTGCTCGCCTGGCTCAGTGTGTGCAGTGTCCCATTTATGTGAGCGATATCAGAATTAAAAATATTATACGACTCCGACAGGTGCAGCCAATTCTCGTCAGATTCATCAGCATCATCCATTCCAGCTGAGAGGGGTGGATCCTCTAGGAGATCTTGAGTAGCCACTTGAGCTGTCTCAGGCTCAAACGTACCAGCTGGTGGCTCTGAAGATTCCGTTGAGGTGACGTTGTCTTGAGCTGCAGGTGGAGGAGGGGGGGATCCTTGAGGCACTATAGGTTCGGACCAAAAATGTAGAGGAAGTGATGCCTGTAATTGTGTTCCATTAGACGACGAGAGACCGTTCACAGGCCAAATTGTAAAGTCCTCCCATCCTTCATGAGAACCTGCATCGGTCGAGTGAAAATACTGGAGTGGCTCTATAGTGCCAAATCCAGCATCGACGAAGGTGGGTCCAGTCTCATGGCTGTGTGGTGCCACAGTGACCGGGGATGACGGCATACTCGTAGCTGCTTGGGTTGCACTGAACGGCGCAGTCATTGAGTCCTGAAAGAACTCCATGAAAGTAGCTGACACATGTTGATGTTCGGCGGTGGGATTCCCATGCTCGGTGAAGCTATCAAAAGGCGAATGGAGCGCCTGGCCCCATGCACTCGCGGACGAGGAAGATTCACCCAAATCTTGCGAGGTAGGTGTCGTGTCCAATCCAGTATCTACGTCCATCTCATCAGACTCCACCTTCGCCAAAGACACTCCTCCGTCGTCGCTCTCCGTCTCTGTATGAATATCGTATTCTGCAGACATCTTGCATATATTCCAGGATGTTGTTCATTCGGCAGCCCGATGCGATTAGCGACGCAAGCGGAAGTGTTAAAGGCAACTCTTCTGTAGTTCACAAAAGTAGAGATGGGAGGGTGGATCTCATTGATGCACAAGGTACGATCCGGATGAGGTATGATGGTAAGCCGGCGGTGGATGGCTTGGATTTTCTCTTGAGAAGCCGTTCCAGGTAGATAGGGGATTCGGCAATAGTAGAGATATCTGTGGCTTTGTTGTACCACAAGAAGAGTGATATAAGGGAGTCAAGCGCAAGCGTTCTGTGGAAGATCCAAGTTAGATATGAGAGCAGTATCCAGCGTCTGAAGAGCTTAGCTATCGTGAATTATTATCAAAGTCGAAGTGAACTCAAGGAGAAGCCAAAGCGGAGGGAGTCTCTCCACCTTTCTCCCTCCTGCAATTTTCCGTTATGTAGCAACCCTCGAGCCTGTGTGCCAAATGAGTCAAATTGAGTAGACCCTCCCACAAGTCTAAAAAGTCCAGCAAGTAGCGATTCTTCCTCCTATCTCACATGCGTCTGCGATCTGCAGCATTGAAATGTTCGTGTGGCTGCCTTGTGGGGCCAGAATCAAATTTGGGGTTCGCCCTGTGCAATGGATGGTTTCCTGGAACGATTTCTGACAGGGCGATTGGGAGGCGTAAATCCTGGGAGCTGGAATGGATATTTATTGGATACAAGGGGGCGATATGGATGGGAAGCCGCAGCTCCGATGTGCTGCAGGTAGTAATTTGTGTGACCTGTCGAGCTGCGGGCAGTATGAAAGAGGAGAGCAAGGAATGAGCGAGATAAAGGCTGCAGATGAAGCAGAGCAGGATAGGTTCAAAAGGAAGAGAGCTGACGAATAATGATAGTTGATGGGCAAGATGAGCAAGATGGGCAAGGCGGATGTCTTGGATGGCCGGGTCGCTCTTTCTTGAGAGGTCGCTTTTTACTGAGGGGACCCCGCACTGGTGGTGGGCTGCATGCATGAACGTCCCCCTGCTCCCCACTCCCCACCAGCCCCGTGGAATTAGGGACTTTAGGGCTTGGCGCCGCGGCTTTGGCCCAGTCCGCGACCTTGTTGGCTGCTTCTTTACAACCCATCTTCATCAATCACATTGGAGTAAATGGAGACTTCATGATTCATCAACATCATAATCTTGCTCCATCTTCAATTGTTGATCCTGCCTGTCTGTACAAAAAGTGTCAAAATCTAAGGTAATGGAGAACAACAAGCTCTGTCCGGTCAATTCCGAATCCGACAGCGCCGCTGTTCCAAATGTTATGGTACAAATCCAACCAAGCAGACAAGCGATTGCCCTCCCTTTTTTGTCTGCATCATCAAAACCCCCAATGCAGTATGCGATTCATTATTATAATATGTGATGAAACTCCCAACAATGCAATCACCAGTGTCCCATTTCCACAAACGAGAAAGGGAGGCAGGAATTCCTCGCACGGACCCAGGTCTAGATGTCCGAATATTGCTCGTACCCTTGGTGCTTCTCGTAATCTCGATGCTGTGTTGCCCATCCCACAGAACTAGGTCGCTGTGACTGCGACCAATTAGAATTTGGAGCTTTGGCTCGTCGCTCTGCGCCATTGTTAGTCATCACAAATATTGACCGGGGAGCAGACATCTTACCCTTCTCAAAGTCACCCCATCTCTTCATCGTAATTTTGCTGCTATCGAACTCGCCCTCATACTCGATCCCGGCCTTCTTGGTCTTCTCGCCCGCAGTCTTTCTAGTATCGCCCCAACTGAAATCATCGAACTTCCAATAGGCATAAGAGGGAAGGACAAAGTTCCAAATCGGGAGCGAGAGCAGGTAGATTAACATCCATAGCACGTAGGACCATCGATGTGCAGTCAAGACGATGAGCACAGCCGGTAGACCTAGTATTAACGCCAACAGTACAAGTGGGATGACAGGCACCGGCTTTTTGACAATTGCGATGACAATGACGTAAAAGGTAAAGGTGATGGCCGCGGGGAGGACCAAGGTACCGACGAGCTCGATGAACACCACAAATTGCATGCTGAAGCAGAAGGTACCGCACAGATCTCGAACTAAGACGAGCTCCATAAGGTTGTGGACAGTACTGTTGATCCACCGTCGTCGCTGAGATAAGAGCACCGAGAACTGTTCCGGTACCGTCGTCTTGCACACAGCCTGTGGAACAAAAACCTGTTTTCGCTTGGGGAAGGTCTTCAACATCAATGTTGAGAGGTAGCGATCCTCACCAAGAAGGAGCAGATTTTTCTTGTGCAATGTATCGACCACGTTCTCGGAGTAGTGCTCGACGACGTCTGGATTAGCCAGGATGGGGACCCAGTAATTTTGGCCACCTTTAGGTGCTTTGATTCTATACATGCAGAAGCATCCAGGCAAACAGGTGACACCTCCGAAGACAGACTCAAACGATTTCGAAAGGTGATGCGAGATGAAATATTCGAAGACCTGAATCATTGATACCCAGCTTGCGCGCTTGTTGGCAATCTTTGTCTCTCCACAGAGACCCATGATTTCCGGGTCCTTGACCATTGCCGAGATCATGTGAGTAAGACTATCGGGGAAGATCTTCGTATCGGCGTCTACCATAAGCACAATCTCGTAAAAGTCGGGTGAAATTCCCGTCACCCTCCAGAGCCCGTTGAACATTTCAAACTCCAGTTCGGTCATACGCTCGTCAAACATGACCTTTTGAAGGAAAGACATCAGGATGATCTGGCTGTCTCTTTTACCACGATTTCCAGGCTTGCGAGCCTTGGCTTCGTCTGGCGTACCGCATTTGACAACCACCATCATTGGAACTCGCTGCTGCTTATTCAATGGTACCTGAGATCCTTCTCCGTAGCTGTAAAACCCGGAGTAGACCTTGGCCATGTTATGCCGCTTCGACCCGCTAGCGACGGCGACGTACGAGAACGCTTGGACCTCCTCTGGCAAGATTGCATGGTCTCCCATCATACTTAGGGCTATTTCCGGTGTGGTAAGATCTTCTCCTTCGCCTTTGATCAATCCATCACAGACTACCAAAATCGCCTTGTGGCTATTTGGATATTCTGTCAATGCGATTGAGTCAAGAGTAGTTCGGAGTCCTTCGTAACCCTCTGAGTAGGCCGTCACCAGGCAAATTGCATGTGCCAATGGATAGCCAAAGGGTTCCCATTCAGCAGGCGGCTGAGGCACGACTGCTTCGTGGATGAAGCCCGCAGGCCCCGCAGTGTCAAGATCTGCCATCACACTTGAAAGCCTTTGGTTCTGCCCTGACATCAGCATACTTGAACGGCTCCCCGCGTAGCTATGTCTTGTTGTTGGATCAAAGCTTGGCAGAGTAAGCTCGCTTCCGTTGCCGATTTGGTACATCGAGTTTGGTCGAATCAATCTCGTTGTCGAGCTCTGACTGGCCATAGTAGTTGGAGCGGGACGGTGCTTGGACAGAGCAGTAGAAGCGTAAGGGCTGGTAAAACGTGAGGTCGTTGGTAGGAAGGCACTGCTGCGTCTGTTGGTTTTGTCCGAAAGAGCAACACCTGAATCGGTCATCTTTGGGGGAGCACGGTAGATGTCATCGCTCCAGTCCTCTATCTGCTGATTCCGCTTCTTGGAATCTAGACCAGTCTTGGAGGCCGCAAATCGCCTGCTGAAGAACCATTGAAACGATAGCGCTAGAACAAATTTTGCAACCACAATTGATAGAATGAAGACAAGGGACACGTAGAGAACGACTTTTGACGCAATGCAGCCCACTGTTGCTGTATCGATCGAACCGACCTTGATAATCTCCGATAGACACTGCCCGAGCTGCTTGTCAGCCTTGGACTGGAAAGAGTGTGTGACATCAACGCCTCTGACGGCAGTATTGTTTCTGAGTTGATCAAATTTCGATGAATATCGGACTTGAGTGGTATTGAACCATTCAAGAAGATCCAGATCCAACACGTTGCCAGAGTAGACCATCAAATTGCGAGTCTGGTTCTTAATATCTTCCCAGGTATAGAAGACTTCTCCGGAACTGCGTAGGTTGTAGAAAGCATTTCTGCCATTGACCGTCGTATGGCAACCATAGCCCAGATAATAGGGGATCGTATCATTCGGCTTGCTCGACCCATCTTGGTTGAAGGCATTACAGGGAAAGTACCAAGCCAGATCTCCCTGCGAATTTGTAGGCACGTCAGAACCTGGAGCGAGTGTGATAAGGCCTTTGCAAGCTCCATTGACATTTTGAAACATAAAGCTGCCGTCCATGCCTCCATATTTCATAGGTAGGTCATACAGCACGTTTTGATTGAGTAATATTCCGCGAGCAGGTGGATGCCTAGAGTTATCGAGATTGTATGCGCTTCCGTGGAAAATCATATATCCATTGTCGACATGGTTAACACGTAACATCACACTCTGTGTGCCGCACACAGCTTCCGTAAAACCAAAGGTGAGGAATCCGACAAAGGCACAGATCAGTAAGATGATGCTTATGAGACCCATCTTTTCCCTCCAAGCTCTTTGTTGGGCCTTTGCTGGTTTTCCAAAACACTTGAGGATGAATCCTGGGCACCAGAACGTCACCATGGCACAGTACACATTCCAAAGACTCGGTGGTCGCACAGCATCCATCTCTTTCTGCATTCTCTTTTCCTCCTCGCTCATGACCTTCGTTTCCCTTCGCGCAAACTTTCGTTTCAGCTTTCTATTGCCATTCCCAACGACGGGAGCAAGTTCACGCGCACGTCCGCGCGGAGGGCTTGCTGGAGATGCCGGGACATGTGTCTCGTCACGACCCAATCTCTTGCCAACTCTTCCATCAGTTATCAGTGTATCGCCCTCGTCCTCGTCATCATCGTCCTCAACGATTGGGTCATTGCCTGTGGTTGAAGGGAAAACAGTCATCTTCTGAGCATGTTGGCGATAGTGGAAATTGGGATGATCCTTGTCTATGCGACCTCGCTCGGGTCGAATGAGACTGCGTTTCCTGTGAAAATCGGCCCCCGCTCCATCATGCTGATCGTCATTCAGTGTCCTCGAAGGTGAAGGCTCAGCATGCATGTAGGCTTGCTGTTTAGGCCGACGTGTTGGAGTTCGGGGTCCAGGTTCATCGCGATATGGAGCTGCCTCTATGTCGTTGGGACGAGCGCGTCTCGATGGAGATTCTTTGTATGGGGAGCCCCTGTTTTCTCTTTTGGGCGAGGTTGCGGCGGGCTTTCGAGGGAGAGACATGGTCTAGAATAAGCCTGATCTTGAATATGGCGTTAGGTCGGCAGTTTGCCTCGTACTAAAACGGATGCTCGCCCTGGGGTATTATAAAATCGAGTTGGGCGCTGGGCAGGTCCTCCCCCACGAGCGCTTAACAGGATCCACTGACCAGACGAGGTCTCCAGATGAGTCTTCAGCGCAAGAACAATACTAAGGAGCGGGGGATCCGAGAGAGAGCTGTCTTTCCATCAGGTCGGGATCGGCGTTGAGATGTGGCCCAAGGAAGTGGAGCTGAGGGTGGACAACAAAGACGGAGAAGCGAATGAAGGGGATCAAACGACAGTGCTAAGGTATCTTCAAACGAGCGAAGTAGAGGAAACTTCTCGCGCTGAGGAGAAGCACGCAACGACAACCAAGAAGCAAGTACCAGGGTTATTGAAGCGGATTATGTGTACATATAATAAGTAGGGCGAGTGACGGGACTGGTTGGTGTTTTGATTTTTGCTTACCTAAAATGCTCCAGAGGCTAGGGGTAAATTTAGCATCACTTTCTCCGAACGTGGCGTTAGGGCGTCTCGTTGTCTGGCCGCTTTCACTTTGGATACGATACTTGATGACATTTCGTCCAAACCCTCATCAATCAAATTTATATCTGTGGTCATGGCAATTTATAAGTCTCTTGTATCGCTACTACAGATTGAAGACACAATAAAATTGAAGCACGATCTCTTCGTATATCAAGTAGATGCTGGATTACCAGGAGCTGCAAGGCGGCAATACCCCTGCTCGGGTCTGGAGCTAGCGAAAAGCCGAACACGGTTTTTGTCCTGACTCGTACTACGGTACTGACCAGTCTGAGCAGTAAAGCCGTCGCTAGGCAACGTTTTTTTTTTTTTTTCCACTCTTCCAAATGCTTAACGATTGTTACCTGTTCTGCTTATAATTCTTGTAAAGGGCTATGTTACCGCTGATGAGTCTAGAAAATAAAGCATCCCCGTTGTTGTCGATCAGTGCAGAGATCTCCATCCCGTGTTACTTATGTTACTCAAGTACCTTAAAGTGCATAATTTGAAGCGGAAAAGAATAGACGCCCTTTGCGCGATGCATATGTAAACAAATTAAATAATGCAGCCCTGGTAAAGTGTAATAAATTTGCTGGGTTCTGATGCTGTCACCAATGAAAAAAATGAAAAAATGACACGAAATAAATTCAGCTTGTAATGGTGCGACCCTTCATGGCTGCATGACATGTACTGTTTTTGGCCCCCTTGACCCCTTTGTTGACTTAGGTGCTCGTCAATTTGAGCCCAGGAGGCCGGACCTCCCGAGGCACAGGCGTTGGATTCAAGCCGAATACACACCTAGGCAGCACGACTACTTGATCCTCACCACCACCACCACCACCACCACACACCACAACGACCCTTGGAGCCACCCCCTAGCCAACGATGCTGCTGAAATCGCCATCCCAGCAGCCTTTATCATCTCACGGAGCGGACCCTTTCGAGAGTCGTCTCTAGCTCAGCCCCAAGCCACCTTACGCAGCAATCACACCAGTCCGTGTCCTGTCAGATATAAGAGAAAGGTGTACACAGGGGACTTCACACGTGCTGGATCTACAGAGGAAGTCGCGAGACCATAGGTCTTCCATCTTCGAAGTGAACGATTATCATCATTTAAACGGCTCCTTCTGCCAGCAATGGCCACGGACGCCGCGATCAACTATTCGAGGCCTGTGCGATCTCCCCTGAATCAAGACAGGACGCCTCGAGTCCCATCCTTCGCTCCACCACAACCGCCGGTCACAATCCCACCGCCTTCCTACTCCCCTACAGGCTCCGAAAGAGGAGGCACGACGGATCCCTCTATGCAGACGGAGAGAAGAAGACCACTCTCATCTTCGTCGCCGAATACAGGCAGATCACAAGGCTCGCTATTTTCCATGAACAACACTTCAGACAGCGCCACGCGAACTCCTCCTCCGCGGAAGTCATCATACGAAACTGGCGATGATGCGTACATGAGAAAGCCTGCCAGAGAATCTGAGAACTGGGAACAATTAGAAGAAGTTGGTACAGAACAAGACGATACTGCTAGTGCATCGGTACCATTGACACAGTCAATACCTTACCGGCATTTGCTTACCACGGAAGCACCTCGGGCGTTACAGCAACCGCAGAGTGGAATAATTTCAACAGTCAATGGAAGTGGCCCGAATTCAAGACATACATCAGGAGGAAGTTACGTGAGTGCGTCAGAGCCCGAAGAAGCCTTTCAAACCTTGCAATATCATCACCACCCTTTTCAAGCCGGCGATGGCAGGGGTTCCGCGGATAGCAGCGCCTCAAAAAAGGAGGCTCGACGGTTCTCTGATGGCGCGCCTCCAGTTCCGTCTCATATTCATCTTTCGCCTATGGGAAGCAGTACGCGGCTGGGTGCAAGTCTGCCGCGGCCGTCCTCTGGATACTCCTCAGCATCTGAACTCGCGCCTTCAGGACGAACAAACTCGCCTCAATTTGCTCGGACTCCCTCACCCTCTAGACTCTCGCCGGACTCTCGGCCCATGTCGTACATTGATCTATTGAACGTTCCCTACCCACAACCCCCTCCGGCTCCTTCGAATCTTGACAATGCACACCTGCGCTCAGCGGTTGGCGATAACGCATCGTTGCTCAGCACTAAGAAGACCTTGGAGATGTATCGCGCCAACGTGAAGAAAACGAACGATCCTACTATACAGTATGAGTTCGCTGTGTTCATGATCAATGCAGCTCAAGAGCTAGCTACCAGCGAGAGGGACAGTGAAAGTCAGAGACAGTCTAGTCCAAGACCACCCCAAGATTATGAGAGTCCTCACCGCGGCGCATCGACGCCCGGCAGCTCGCAGGCAGACCTGCTACGCGAAGCTAGACAGTTATTACAGAAGCTCTCCGATCGGAGTTATCCGTATGCTCAATACTACCTAGCGGATGGATATGCCTCAGGTCTCTTCAACAAAGGTGTCGAAGACAATGACCGCGCATTCCCACTGTTTGTGGCCGCGAGCAAACATGGCCATGCAGAAGCTGGTTATCGAGCTGCACTATGCTATGAGTTCGGCTGGGGCTCTCGAAAAGATGCACAAAAAGCTGTTCAATTTTATCGGCAGTCCGCCTCAAAGAATCACCCCGGCGCAATGTCACGATTGGGAAAAGCCTGCTTGACTGGTGAAATGGGCCTGGGTAACCGCTATCGCGAGGGTGTGAAATGGCTTAAACGTGCTGCGGAATCGGCAGACTTCCAATACAACGCCGCACCTTATGAGCTTGGGCTGCTACACGAAACAGGGTTCGGTGATGATATATTCAAAGATGAGTCGTACGCGGCTCAGCTTTTCACCCAGTCAGCGGATTTAGGTCACGTCGAGGCAAATTATAGGCTTGGCGATTCGTACGAGCATGGAAAATTAAGCTGCCCGAGAGACCCGGCACTGAGTGTGCACTTCTATACTGGCGCTGCGCAGAGAGGGCATCCACTGGCAATGATGGCGCTTTGCGCATGGTACATGGTCGGCGCGGAGCCGGTGCTGGAGAAGGATGAGAGCGAAGCGTATGAGTGGGCTAGGAAGGCCGCTGATACCGGTAAGCACAATTCGATATGCGCCATCAATTGAAGACTTCGGATCTTACCTCTTTGTCTAAAAAATTTCAAGCGCCTCTCACTAACATGAAGCAGGCCTGCCAAAGGCAGAATATGCCGTCGGCTACTTCACAGAAATGGGCATCGGCTGCCGACGAGACCCTCTCGAGTCGAACAAATGGTACGTCAAAGCCGCAGACTCGGGCGATGAGCGGGCAAGACACCGCCTCGCAGCTATCCTGTCCGCAGCTTCAGGCGGGTCCTCGAGTCCGGCGTCGTCATTGCAGGCCCCGTCAAACACGAGTAAAAAGAGCGGAGATGAAAGAGGCAAAAAGAAATGGGGCCTCTTCTAGAGGCACCCATCCATACTATAGCATGAGCGAGCGAGGGGATGATGTTTGTACCTTTTGCATGTTGGGTATCTGCATTTTCATAGTCAAGCGCTGCATTGTACCACAAATTGCATGGCATGATACTACGGAGTCGTGGGCTTGGAATTGTACCGGTACAAGTAAGTACCTGCATCCTGGCATTAGGAGTCTTGCATTTGGGTCAGGAGGGGGAAAAGGAAAAGGGAGGAGCATCTTGAATAGGTAGGCGGACAATGGGGATCTAGCATTAGCATAATGGACCTTTGCGAAATAATCACTCACTACTAGTACACCGCATACAAAATCTCAAAATACCAAAGTAGCAGGTGAAAAAATCGTCTCCATACCCACAAATTCAGCCCATCCCCACCGGTCTCCCCTCCCCTGCACCACACACCCTTTCCGCCCCACCCACCAAGCCTCCAAACCCATCCCCAACCATCCTCCCATCGCCCCTCTTCCCCAACCTGCACCTTCCCTCCCAGCTCGCTCTCTCCATTCTCCAACTCCAGCGCCTGGAAAACTAGCCAGCCCAAGGGCGATTTTGCCATGGATCGGTTGTGCGTTTTGGTTCTAGTAAGGGAAGGGTAGGAGAGGATGCCTCCAATCTGGTATTAAGACAACACGGTAGGGCGTTGAGTCTGCTGCTGGAAGTACACTATTGTAGAGAGAGGACATAGGGAACAATGAGGGTCCGAAGCAAATGGTCTCGGCCCGGTGGCAGTGTTGATGCTGCCTGTGATGCATAGGGCATTTGTAACGGATGTTAGATATTGTGTATCGCAATGGCAATGCGGATGGATGGATTTCAAGAAAGATATCGTTACAGGATAGAATAGCATGTGTTTTGGCTTGGCGTAGGGGAGGCGAAGGTGCCCTTCTGTGTGGCTATTGGCGTTATGAAGACTTGGATGAGGAAGGCATGACAGACGTAGTGTTGGTCAAAGGTCACAATCGTATAGCGATACAAACACTTCAGATGTGAAGCTTTCGTCTCTCGGTAGAAACGAATGATGCCATGAACTGCAAATACTGCCACGCGATACCTACATTTTCCTGCACGTTAGCTGCTTGTACCTGCATCTGCACGTGGCTTTATCCATGCCTATCCCCGCAGTTATGGCCTTAGGGAGTTCGTATTCTGCCATGGAAGATTCGAGATCATACAAGGTAGCTTCAAGGGGTCTGTATCTTTAATTTGTTCCGCCTTGTATGACATCAGACTTCTCTGAAGAGGCCCGTCCGGACTTCTTCCGGGTTGTCTTTGGCACGAGATATGATGACTTGGGTTTCATAGGATAGCATAGTCTCCACAGCTTTGGATGCACACGCGCCGAGCACCTCGTAAGCCAAGAGTTCTTTGCTTGAACGCACATAATCAAGTTGAATCCAAGGAATCTTTCCTCACGTCGACGGCGACAAGAAGCACGAACAAAGTGACCACAACCTAAAGACACTGTCAGTCACCTGCTGCCACAGCTGAGGCATATCCAGACCAAAGTTATCGTGAAGCCAATCGTATTAATCTCCCAACCTCCCGCATGCACCTTCCCTCGCAGAATAGCGTTCTGCTGCCGCCAGAATCTGTACGTGCCCAGCAAAAGGACAATGATTGCTGCTCCGATGCAAATACATGCCAGTGGGATGCCCAGAACAAAAAATCCAAATACTTTGTTTGGATTCTGGCTGTGTACAAGCCTGAAAAGTTGAGCAATGATAACAGAAACAAATGTCAGAGCCGAGGATGTTCTCAAGTATCCAAGGAAAGTACGTTCCAGGGCTGGTAAAGGAGACAGTAAGTCAATGTTTGGCCGACACTTCCGCAAAGCGTTTGTTGAAAGCCAATCTCATGTTGACCAATATGCGTACCAAAATGATCTCTACAGGCGTCGTGTGGAACAGTGGCGCTGACTTGTCGCTGCCATAATTTGGCCAGGGACGGAAACGACGGAAGGTACGCCCTATTCACCCTCTGTACAGAAGGAGTAATGCTGACAATGCTTCTGCGTAGCACTTCTTCGTATTCTCCCATCTCGGTTGCTTCTCTCTCGGCGCCATCTTCGTACTCCTGGCGCTCCTCTAGAGGTGAAGCTGGTGGAGGAAATGCCATTGTTGTCGTCTTGGTGAGTCAGTCGATTGGGGGCGGTGGGAATAGGGAGCGTGATCCGATAGTGGGGACACCAGATAGGGAAATTGTTGGTCTAAGGTAGGTAAAGGGGGCCTCGGACCGAGATTGGCGGCTGGCGGCGCAAATATGTCCCTAGCGTAAGCTGAGCCTCTCCTGCCATGTCGGTGATGTAAATCTTCAACCCCCGCAATCATCTTTCATTCGCTCTGTCAGCCAGTCGGCATCATCTAATTCTTACAACAACGATCATTCAACGTGGCTTTGGTGCCTCAAGTACAGAACACGACATTTTCAGCACGCTGAGACTGGACCGGAGGCACCTTTGACCCTTTGCTTTCTGACGGTGTTTACATTGCAATCAAATCTCTCACGATGGCTCCATCAAAGTCTACAAGAATCATCATACTGCTAGCAATCGACTCAGCTTTCTTTCTGTTAGAGCTCGTTGTTGGTGAGCTTGGGTCCCAGCGAAGCCTAGCTCTTCAACTTCAGGCAAAGCTAACGAGATCTCAGGCTCTGCCGTACATTCACTGGCCCTCGTTGCAGACTCCTTTCATATGGTCCGTCCTCCTACGTCCCTTCTCACGTCGCCATCACATACGCAACCTTGTGCTAATTACGAGGTATTTTAGCTCAACGATGTCCTCTCGCTTTGCGTCGGATTGTGGGCGGTCAAAGTGGCACATGAAAAAGCAAACTCGAAGACGTACACGTATGGGGTATGGAATTACGAGATCTCTCTTGACCCAAACTGAAAGAGTCCTGATAGACTTGTAGTGGCAACGTGCGGAAACTCTAGGGGCCCTAGTCAACGGAGTTTTCCTAGTTGCTCTGTGTCTGTCCATTTTCCTAGAAGCGATACAGAGACTCGTCGAACCGCAAACAGTCTCAAATCCAAAGCTCGTCCTAGCGGTCGGATGCTGTGGCCTTTTATCCAATATCCTCGGCCTCTTTCTCTTCCATGAGCATGGCCATAGTCACGGAGGTGGGCACAATCATTCGCACGGTGGAGCCGATAAGATCGCTGTAGCAGAGGAAGGCCAAGGTTCTAGCCGAGGAAATAGCCATGCAATAGCCGACGAAAGTGGGAATGTTGCAGATGTGTTACCGCAAAGCACAATAGCCGGATGGCCAAAGTCAGCAGCCATATTAAGGAACAGCTCTGAAGATCACCCCAGCTCTAGCTCCAGAGGATTCACCTCAAGTGACGAAAATGAGTCAACAGTCAAAGGATCGACGTCGCCTCTCTCTGTGCGTAAATCTCGTACCGGTAGTACGCGACGCCGCCATCGTCAAAATAGCTCAGGGTCAAGAAATAGATTTCCTAGTGTCGATGATATTCACGTGCATCCTGCGAGCTTTAGGCAAGAGATCATCGCGCAGAGCAAATTGGACGACATTGAATCTAGAGAGGGAAGTGAATTTGGAGGTGAAGAAGCTATGGACGAGGATGAGCAGGAACCCACAGAAGAATCACCACTACTAAGCCATGCTAAGAGCAACGGCTCTGCCAAGCATGCAAACCATGCAGGCCATTCTCATAAGCACGAAACGGACGAAAGTCACGACTCGTGGCATGACAACCACAAGCACAATCAGCCAAAGCAAGAAGATAGCGGAGGGCATTCGCATGGGGATCTTAACATGCGCGGTGTCTTCCTCCATGTTGCAGGAGATGCTCTTGGAAATATTGGTGTCATTCTTGCGGCCCTTGCCATCTGGCTAACGGACTACCGTTGGACCCCCTACGCCGATCCGGCAATCTCCCTCGTTATCACCCTTATCATCCTTGGCTCAGCTATTCCGCTATGCAAGGCCGCCTCGCGGATTTTGCTCCAAGCGGTTCCGGCTGGCATCAGCATTGACGATATCAAGGAGGACATTGAGGAGCTCCCTGGGATTCTGAGTTGTCACCATCTACACGTATGGCAGCTGAGCGATGCCAAAGTGGTCGCATCACTGCATGTCCAGGTCGAGTTTGATTTCAAAAGCGAAGGTTCTGCACGATACATGCTACTTGCCCGGCAAATACGGCGATGCCTCCATGAGTATGGAATACATTCGTCTACAATACAGCCGGAATTTTGCTTGGACAGCGGACACCGACACACGTCTGCACAGCACTCTGAAAGCGAAGAGTCTAACTCGCCCAAACCTAAAACAGGGGGAAGCAAAGGTGGTAGCAAACCGGGAAGTTTGCGCAGTGGAACCGAGGCCTGCCTGCTTAATTGCGGAGATGGGTGTGACGAAGGCAGTCAGTGCTGTCCACCGAGTACGGTCGAGGCCGACATGCATGCTGAGGAGGGTCATTCGCATTGATAGATCATAGCGTTCGAGCGAGTTTGGGCTTTTGCATTGCTGTAGAATATGTATATACCTTTGATCTTTCTGTTGGCACTTGACAGACTACAAAAGTTGTAATGATACCCAACACTTCCCTGACTTTCTACTGAAGACTAGCTATTCAATGCTCCAATCTGCTACTTTGAGACTTTGATAGGAGTATGAATTTGGCGCGTCGTAAGGCTGACCTCAAATGCGCGACTGCCCAAATTCCAACACTCAGCACCCATTCATTCATTGTTTATTATCTTCGAGCGCATTGAATTTCAGAGCAGTATTAGATTGGCGACTTCATTTGAATCCAATATTTTCGTGGGGCACTCTTTGAGCCTCAAGCTCAAAATGCCCGTTACTACTTGTACAGCAACGATTTTAATATGACCTCCAACCAGAACGGGTATCCCTTCCGCAATGGCTTGATCAATCACGCAGGCAACAAACGGCGAACTTCAGATGAGCTACCTTCGTTCTTAGGGAATTACATACCCGTCTTCCAAGATGGTCCCGTCCAATGGCATTCTTCAAGCTCGAGGCTGCTAATGCACTTGGATTGGAAACGGATATGGAAATCAATATCGGGGCGAGCGCTGGAAAAGGCAGGAACTCTACGGTCATGGAGGCCCAGCGATCTGCTCGTCATGCCACTTGCCTTGATCATACTTTGGTGGGTGTTACTTTGGTGGGGAGAAGAAGTCGTCTTTAGACGTAGCGTGGAGACTTGCGCCTGGAGCAGCTGGGAAAGCTGGGTATTTGGGATCTCCGTTTATTGAATTACACAAAACAGTACACACTGACAGAGCTACTAGCCCGCTACATCTACTCCGCACCACGTCGCCCTCATCGCTGATCCTCAACTAGTCGATCCACACACATACCCTGGACGCCCTTGGCCCTTGTCTTCACTTACGGTCCGCTACACGGACCTCTACATCCGCAAGTCTTTCCAGCAGATCCAGAATATCCTAGCTCCAGGCTCCGTCTTCTTCCTAGGTGATCTCTTTGACGGGGGAAGAGAGTGGTCGACAGGGCAGGGCGAAGGGGGGGAAAGCGTAGACAAGAGATGGAGAAGATACGATACTAGATTCTGGTTGAAGGAGTACAAACGTTTCGCCCGCATATTCTTCAATACTTGGCTACGAGGTGGGCAGGGTCAGAATGATCGAAAGATGGTAGTCGGGCTTCCTGGTAATCATGACCTTGGTCTTGGGAATGGTATACGATTGCCAGTGAGGAAGAGATTTCAGGCATATTTTGGAGATGGGAGCAGGATAGACGTTGTTGGAAATCACACATTCGTATCTCTGGACACCGTCTCTTTGAGCGCAAAGGGGCAACCTGATCCAACTACTGGTAGTCAGGGGGTGGATGAATCAAACAAAGATATCTGGGGCCCCGTGGAAAATTTTCTACATACCGCTAAAGGGGAAAAAGCTCGAGCTATTGCTCGAGCGCTAAGGGTACGGCATGGAAAGCATGAGAACGATGTCATGAGCAACGAAATCATGGAGATCGAAGAGCCTCGCGCCTGGAAAATACCCGCGGACTTTGACTTCTTCAAAAATACAGATATACCCTCGATCATACTAACCCATGTACCACTATACCGAACTTCGGGAACACCGTGCGGACCTCTCCGTGAGAAATACCCTCCATCCAAAACCGATAGTGGTGAAGCACCAGAAAAGGACGACGCGAATGCGATCGCCGTACAGCAAGGCGTGCAGTACCAAAATGTTCTCACTCAGGAGATATCGAAGGAGCTGGTGGAGCGTGTCGGGGACGTGTCTCACGTTTTCTCGGGAGACGATCACGACTACTGCGATATCATTCACCGAGGCTACACCTCGAAGAATGGAGGTATTCGAGAAATCACAGTCAAATCGATTTCTTGGGCGATGGGTGTTCGCAAGCCTGGGTTCCTGCTATTAAGCTTGTGGAACCCTGTGGACGAGGACGGGAGGGCTACCAGCCAGGATGCTCTAAAGTCGCCCACGATACAGAGCCACCTTTGCCTACTGCCGGACCAGCTGTCTATCTTCATTCGGTACGGACTGCTGTTAGGGTTCACGCTCCTCGTGCTGTTCATCCGAGCAGTCAGAATGGCCTTTGGTCCGACGCCAGCTTCCAGTAACACCAATGGCTCCCTTCTACCCCTCTCCAAACCCAAGTCATCAAACACAAAACGAGAAGACACGCTATCTCACGCCAGCTCCTCGAGCACCTCTTCCCAAAACAGCCTCGCGGTCAGGCCATCCGCTGGACCCAGAAGCGTAACGCCCGGCAGCGGTTACGGTTACCAGCCTCCTACTGTCCAGGACGAAACCGAGGATGAAAGCCCGAAAAGCATCACAGTCGTTCAGGGATGGAACGATATCGCGCTAGACGAACCCCGGCGCAAGCGGAGAAAAGGAATGCTGGCGGTGTATGATGAGTTCAGGTCGAGCGTGTTGAATGTTGGGTTTTTCGTCATGGTCTGGTATATATGGTTGTTATTGCATAGCTGACAGAGAGCCAATATTATTATCGTTTGAGCAACCTGCTGTTCTCGAGTATGCCATGATGAATATGCCCAATTCGGCGTTATTGACATCACTGACACTACTTGGCAGCAAGCACGTCAGAATGCCGAGAAAGGTGACTTGTAGCCACGTTTGCGAAACCTTCTCATTCACCACTGCAATATCCTCACGATCCAAAGGCTGTTGATTAGCTCGGCAGGTACGCAATTCTCAAACTGTACATGATAGATTCTAGTCGAGATTTCAGACTCGCAGCATGGAAATCAGGAAGAAGAATCGCAAAGAAATGAGAGGCTGGCTTGTACCCTTGAATGCCATCTCTCGTACTTGTGCAAACGTAGGCTGCAACAACTGGTAAGTGCAGAATACGAAATGCCCTTGCAAAAGATGCCGTAAGAGAAATTCAAGGAGGTCTCAGAGAACAGCGCACGACAAAGCTGCAACGGGAGCACTGTTGGGATTCTTTTGCGCACTCTGATTGATTTATGTGATTCTGTCCGTTTGCATTACGGAGAGCGAAGAGATCAATTTACATGTGACTATCTGAGTCTGCTGCGCAGTAGTCCTTAGCTCTGCGTGCACAAGAGGTCTGTTACAATCTCTCATACATCAAATCTCTATCCTGGGCGACTCTTCATATTGATACGGTCACGTAGACTTCACCACTGTGCCAGAGCTTTGTCGTATTGTCCATCCCGGATGCAGCCTCATTCCTCGTCACCGATCTAGGGACTGGATTAGCAAGCATAAAAGGTGGGGAGGGTGCTATTCTCTTGCCTTGGGAGCTAGGTAGAATCTCAAGTAGCTATTGGATGCCAAACCGTACTCGACGAGTAATGGCACCTCGCTGGACAGACACAGCTTGACTGTGCTCGAGAGACCGCTGGCCTTGCAGAAATTGACCAGGTACTTGAGGGAGAAGGTCAGAGCAACGGGTTCCGAGAGGGCGATCTCGACATTGAGGTCTGGTTTTTCGACATTGGTATGGCTCCGAAGGGTGACGGCTCCATTGCCAATGTCGCCGGAGCAGGAAAATTTGACACCGTCCTTTGTAGCTTCGATGGCAACTATGAGACAAGTCAGCATCATGGCATACACCTTGCTATGACTGTGTCTCATACCTGACTCTGACAATGCCATCAGATCCCTGCAGATCCTCTGGAATTCTGCCGAGGGCATAGTAATCGTAGCCGCGTACTCAGTCTCTGGAATGCCCAAGTGTTCTTGATCGATGTCCATAAGTTTGATATCATATTCGCTCAACCTATCACTTTCGCTGCTTTCAAACACCAAATTGACCACATCTGGCGCATCTTCAGCCTTCAGGGTCAATATGTCCTCATTTTGCGCGCATCGCAGCACCTTCATGAGTGAGGTGAGATTGATGCCCAGCGCGATGTTGCGGTCACAGCGGAAGGGAGAGAAGGATTCGGCTTTGAGCATCATGGAGACGAGAGCGACGTGAGAGTTGTCCATGGCTTGGAGGGCGACGCCGGAGTCATTGCAGTCGAAGTTGCAGTCTTGTACGAGGTCCTTGATGGCATCGACGACCTAGAGGCGGCTTGAGGATATATTTAGAGTTAGGGTAAAGATTGCCCACCTTCTTCAGCAGGTTGGCCTGCTCCAGCCGTGCTTCAAGCACTGTGATGGATCGTCAGCACGCGGGGCAAAAGGGCACTTGAGTCGAAAGTCACATACTCTTGGTGGATAGCTGAGTGTTCTTTCGTCTGTTGGGCGAGGCAGAGGGTCACTTGCTGCTGCTTATACGAATACACACTCAAGCAGTATATACCACCTTAAAGATGATGCAAATTGGAAATGCAGGTCACTTTCAGAATGGCTAAATTGGTATTTGTCCGCGCTTCGCGATCTCGCGCCAAATCACGCTAAGATACACTAAGATAATGAAGTCCCGGATATAAGCTGTCAGTACGAGGAAAGCGCAACATGTATTCCTCTTCTCCAAGTCAAAGTGCTCTAAAATGATCAAACAAGCGAGAACTCCAAGTATGCAAGAGCTCATAGCAGGCAGTAGCTACGCCTTTTCTTGCATGGATCACACACCAGTAGCAGCTCTCCGCCGGACATATCTCCAACTTCTACAGAAGCCTCCCTGAACATACGACCGCTGTGCAATGCGGCATCCTCTATTCCTCAAGACACTCGTTTTTTCCTGCATCTCTTAAGGTTCGCTATGCTTCTCACCATCACAGTCATTAGTAACCTTTGGCTCTTACTTAGGCAGCATAAACCTTCGCACAGCTTTCTATGGCTCTTGACGACGGCAGGAGAGACATTTAACCGCTATCGCTGACATGCCGTCTATATCTCCACTGACTTCACCATGCGTAGACTCAATAAAGTCACCCTCATACCCTACCCTAACAAAGTCCCTATCGGTAGCCGGGCTTGGCGAGCGTCCTCCTCTCCCTCGAGGGCGGAGTCGATCTGATGCCTCGAGTCAACGCCCTAGAAGCTCCCAAAATGATGATGACGCTCGGCTTCCCACAAGCACTCATTGCTGGCAATGTGGTGCCGCTGTACTCTCCCAGACAGTCCCGTCTCAAGAGAGAGCTCCACCATTATCTCCCTCCCGTCTCCCTCTGCTCTCCCAACAGGAACCTCTTGGAGTACAACAACCTCCAGAACCGGTCAACAGCCACCCTAATATACATGGCAAATCAGACCCCACATCCTCTCTCTCACAGACCGAAAAGTTGATGCGGATGAAAGATGCTATGCTTGATGCAACGGACATTCCTGTTATTGCTCTATGGCAAGACGAAAGTCTAGCCGTTGTCAATAAAGCAGTAGCCCGGATAATGCACTTCGATACAGATCCTGTCTCCGATGAGGGAGATGATGTTCTTTCTCGTTATAGGGTTTTCACGGAGGACTTCAGCCAAGAATTTGAACAGGACGAGTTTCCCATTGTCAAACTTTGCCGGACTCAGCAAGCCTTCAGTAGACTGAGGGTTGGAATCATGGACTCTAAGAAGAGGCAGAAAGTCTATGAGGTCGTTGGCAGATGCGTTTACGAGGAGAAGACTGGAAATTTCCAAGCTGCCGTCTGTGCATTGAAAGATGTGACTTGGTATACCGATTTGCTTAAGGTGCAAAGTGAACAGAACGAACAGAACGAACAGCAGTTCCAACTGATCTGTGAAACATTGCCTCAAATGGTAAGCAACCGAGCAAGCTGCTGCCCAGGCGTTTTGAAAAGGTACTAAGTCGTGAACAATAGCTATGGACTACTACTCCAGAGGGCTTCATAGGTGTGGGAAGCAGACATTCAGCTGATTTCCTGCGCTTACCGTCGGGCAGACTATTTTTCTCCCTCATGGTACGACTATACGGGTCGTACCGCAGATCATTCGATAGGGTTGCGTGCGGATCGGATGCCGTGTCATCCGGATGATGTGACTCGATCAATCAAAGATTGGGTTCATTGCCTGGCAACAGGTCAAGATTATGTGGTTGAATTTCGGTTGAGAAGACATGACGGTGCATGGCGCTGGTATGTATCTTATGTATCTTACAAGTTGACGCTATACTTGAGTCCTTAGGCATGTTTCGGATAGAGACCTGAAGGCTTTGTCCATTATTTTATTCCCAAAAACAATCTTTTGAGCTTAATCATTTCCTAAAAGACGAAAGGCTGACCCCGGGAACTTCACAGGATGCAGTCCAGAGGTTCGCCATTGCGGGATAAATCCGGGAAGATCGTGAAATGGTTTGGATCGTTTACAGACATCCATGACTTGGTGGAAGCTCGTCAGGAAGCTAAGAACACCCGAGAACAATTCCTCAACGTGATCAAGCATTCAAAGGTCACCATTTGGGCGATTGACAAGGCTTTTAAAATCACGTTCCTGGAAGGCGAGCTCATGTGGAAAGATGAAAACCCAGATTTTAAGAGAGACGCCATTGGGAAAAACATCTTCGAGTATTTTGGCGAACACCAGGAGCAGAAGGATTGGGACTTATTTGGTGACATGATACGGTCGATTCTGGACGGAAAGGTCAAGGAGTGGAGCTCTGAACACCAGGTCGAAGGTAAAAATCGTTGGTATCGGACCCAGTTTGCTCCAATCCTTGTCACGAAGAAGGGGGACAGCGCACGAATGGACGAAACTTTAATTGATGGGCTGATCTCAATCAGCATCGATGTGACCGAACTCAAAGAAAGAGATGACAAGCTTCAATCCCAGCAAAAGGAGAACGACAGGTTGTTGACGGCCGAGAACGCTGCCAAAGAGGCAAGCAAACTGAAAAGCCAATTTTTAGCCAATATGTCACACGAGATTCGGACACCAATAGCAGGAGTCATCGGTCTGGCAGACATTCTCCTGGATACAAATCTTGACAAGGAGCAGCGGGACTTCACTGAGAGCATCCAACGATCTGCTAATAGTCTCTTGACGGTAATCAATGACGTTTTGGATCTCTCTAAGGTCGAGTCTGGGAAATTGGACATCGAAGAAATACCATTTTCTTTGTCAGTCGTGGTTCAAGACGTATGCCAAATGCTGTCTTTTGCCGCGGAGAGAAAGAACATACACTTTAAAAGCGACGTCCGAGGAGATATTGAGCAAGGTCTGGTAGTTATTGGAGATCCAGGCCGCGTACGGCAGATACTCACCAACCTTCTGACCAATAGTATCAAGTTCACGTCGAAAGGCTTCGTTAAGCTGACCGTTGCAAGTCAAAAAGAGACGAGTGATTCGATTAAGATTCTCTTCACCGTGGAGGATACGGGTATCGGAATTGACAAGGAGGTACAGAAGCGGCTGTTCCAGCCTTTCAGTCAAGCTGATTCCAGTACGGCTCGAAACTTTGGAGGGACCGGGCTCGGATTGACCATTAGCAAGAATGCATGATTGACCCTTCCCTCTGCATTTGAAGCGCGAAAGCACTGACGAGATTCAGCTTGTCGACTTAATGCATGGCGATATTCATTTATTATCAGAGCTCGGCCAGGGCACGACTACCACGTTCTGGATACCATTCAACAAGCCTCAGATTACTAAACGTAGCCTGCCTTCTGTGGATACAAGACCTGTGCCAGAGGGATCCCGGGCGGATGCGACGTATCCCGGATGCCGTTCTTCCACGCAAAGTGTTATTGCAGATATGCAAGTGATGGCTCCAACTGCTCATCTCGACAGCAGGACTGGCAATGGGTTAGGACCGATTCTTGACGAAGATCTAAATGAGAAACTGGTCCAACTGGAGGTCGACCGCAAGAATGTTCATATTCTGGTTGTGGAAGACAAGTAAACATCCCTCTCGCTCAGGCGCTTTGATACCCATGAATCGTCTTACGCTGACATGCCTGTTATCCAGTGCTATCAATCAGCAGATCGCTCTTAAGACAGTCCGAAAGTTCGGATTCTCCGTGAACGCCGTGTGGAATGGCAAGGAAGCCCTCGAGTATCTGTTGGAAGCTCCTAGCACGACGCACCCAAAACCGGACATCATTCTCATGGACTGTCAAATGCCTATCCTCGATGGCTACCGAACAACCCATCTTATCCGTCATCATAGCCCTTATTCAGCCATTGCTAGCATACGTACCCTTCCCATCGTCGCTATGACCGCCTCCGCTATCCAAGGCGACAAGGAAAAGTGTACCGAAGCAGGCATGGTACGTTCATTTGGAATCCTACTTGTGGCCGATTCCCCTCAATAGACATCGCAGTTTGGATCGCAAGACCAGAATCGTGAGATAGAGGCTTATTCGATTCCCCAGAGCTGTCTTATATCGCTAAACATAACTTTGAAGAAGATATGCTGATGTTTAACTTTCCATAGGATGACTACCTTGCTAAGCCTGTCCGAGGCAAAACGCTAGAAGACATGCTTCTCAAATGGGCCGTTGAAGGCAAACGTAGATCTCGACTCAGCGAGGGATTTCGAAAGCCCCATTTTGCCAACAGTAGCATCTGTACCACGTCCACCCCTAGTGATCCGATCAATAATTCCAGAAACAGCGAGGAATATCAAGAAAATACGGCCTTGAACGCTCCTAAAGCCATGGCTGTCGGTGAGAGCAGAAGATCCGTTCAGTGTCTCGTTCCTGAGGAAGAAGCCATCATTCTCCGCGACGAAAGGCTGCTGGCAGCGGGCAATCCCGATCCACGCCACTTGAGCATCTCCATGCCTCCAACTCCCTTATCAACGCGAATTAAACTTCCGACTCCTGCGCTTACGTTCGAGAACATGGAACTTCTGAATCGCGAGTTCGATGTCAATCCTTTCGATCTCCTCACGTTTGATAGCCACAGTAATGGCGGATCAGACAGCGGTGGGTCGACTGATTCGTGTAGCACGCCAGGCGAAGACCAGACTCCATCTAAAGCTGAGGCACGGAGGGAGTTGGAGCGTAATCCGAGCAGTCAAAGCACGGTCATACCTTTTACGAAGAAGCTTTACAGGTAGTGTCTTGGTTGGGGTTGGATGGCTTGTGCTGCGTGGTCCCCGTTGCATCATCGGTAGATATCCATGTTAGCCTTTGTCAATTCGAGATGGTCACACTCGTAAATGTTCACAGTAGATGATTGTATGGGAGAATGGTAGACCGCAGCTTGGGACGCTTACCCTTTGAACGCTTCACTCTGTCTCATTGTACGGGGCAAAGATGAGCAGAAGTTGGGGTGTCTACCCTTCAATGCCGCACGGTTTCTGATTGTAGGGGGAGCAAGGAGATTGACATGTTGGGGTAGTTGGCCTTTCTAACGCTGGATAAGAGATATAGTTGCGACTTGTTTGGTCGCAAGACCTGTCCTTACTCTATGAGAGGTCACGAGCAGCAGAGGTGGAACGGGGGGTGGAATATTTCTCGATGAAATGTTATTGTGTTAGGCGTACTGGCCTGGGTGAGGAGGGAATTTTAGCCCGGAGAGGTTCGTCTCAGGGCTACATGCGGAGGGATCACGTTGCTGAGACTATTGCTCGTCATAATTCTTCATGATTCATCATATCTGACAACAATCCATCTCGTCTGTTTCAGGCTCGATTCGCAAGCAGGCTCAGTACCCTTTCTTCCTGTCGACGACGTTGATCATCTTTTCTCCCCTTTCCCTCCGATCCAGATTCACCTCCAGGACCTGGAACGCCCGGTCCACGTACGCTTCCCCCAGCCCGCTGATATGCGGCGTGACGATACAGTTCGGCGCATCCCACAGGGGGCTGTCTTCGGGCAGAGGTTCCGGATCCGTCACGTCCAACGCCGCGCCTCTCAGTCCGCCTCCTCCGTCGCCTCCGTTCAACGGGTCGTTGTCGTTGTAGGCTTTGAGGGCGTCGATGAGGTCGGATTGCACGATGATTTGCCCGCGGGAGATGTTGGAGATGAAGGCGTTTTTCTTCTTGCCCAGGATGGCGAACTCTTCGGCGCCGATGAAGTGGGTGGTTTCTTTTGTCAAGGGGACGCTGATGAGGAGGTGGTCGATGTCTTGGGCGAGGAAATGGCGCAAGGACGCTTTGTCCAGGCCGCTGAACCAGGCTTCCGGGATCGAGCCGTCCGGATCGCCGGTCCCGGGGACGATGAAGCCTTGGTCCCTTTTCGATTCCGGCGTGGTGCGCGGAGAGGCCGTGTATGCGATGACGTCCATGCCCATGCCCCGAGCCACGCGAGCGACCTGGCGTCCGATGCTGCCGTAGCCAAGGACCCCCAGTCGCTGTCCTGCTTTATCCCTCAGACTCTGCAGCTCCTTATGATGCGCACCTTTGCCCCATTCGCGGTTTAGCTGCCAAGAGTGGAGGAGGGAGTATTTATGCGAGTGGGCCAGGGCGGTCAGGATGACCCATTCTGCAATTTGCGGGCCGTGGATGCCTGACGAGGTGGTCAACGGGATAGAGGTTTTTGTATAGATTGGAGTATCGGCGATGTGGTTCGTGCCTGCGGAGAAGATATGGATGAGCTGGAGATTGGGGCAGGCTTCTGGGCTGGGAGGAAGGGCGGAAAGCGTAGCGAGGATGGTTGCGTCCTTGTAGATTTCTGCAGAGAGGGTTTGGCAATCAGCAATCGCGCGTTACAGCTAGGGATTGGGAGGCGGCGGAATGGATGTCATTCAAACCTTCGGGAATCGCTTCCTTTCCAATCCACGGCGTGTTCGTGAAGAGTAGGCTCTTGAATGTGATCTTGATGTTTGGATGATTCTTCCTGATCCTGTCGAAGATTTCTGTGGGCTCTTCGAATGGCATGATGACGAGCAGATGCTCGGGCTTGGGACCCCCGCCCATGGTGAGGGATGAAGCCAGCAGGGCGAGGCGGAGGATGAAGCTTGGGTGATGAATTGCTGGGATGAAGAGGGACTGGAAAGATTGTCGGCGAGGGTTCAAGAAATTTAGGGGAAGTGATGGGGTGTACCTTTAATCAAAACTGTTGTTCGCAATTTCAGATGGCATTGATAAAGGTATGGTGTAGCACATAACATATAATACGAGCATGTAGTACGAGACAGCTTTGTAACGAAGCTTTGGAATCAATCATGAAATGACGCCATACGAGTATTGATAATGCGTCCTCCGCTACCAGCCGTCTATAGCCGACCTACGAGTTATTTTGCCTCGTACACCGTACACCAGCTCCAAGCCTCTACACCGTCTTTTCCCCCGCCAACAACCCCAACCACCTCCCCCAATCTCTAAGCAATCCTTGAAGTAATCCACGCCTTGACCTCGCCTCTCGCCCCTCCCACCCCCTACTAATTCCGGCGTTGAATACGCCACAAAATCCACCTTCAGTACATCCCACCATCGCATTCGCCAACGCAAGGATGAGATATCTTGTATTGCCTACCGCGTCACTACCCGCATTCAACAGTTCCAGCCTCAACGGGCCCAAGCTGAATAGTATGACTCCTTCCACGAAGTAATGGTCCGGAACGTCGAGGAGCTGGGCCGCGAGTCGACCCCAGGAGCCCGCAAGCCAGGGCGCTGTAAATATGAGGGGACTGAACGATAGGAGAAGTCAGTTTCGCATCCTCACATGTGTAGGAGAAGAAACCTTGAGCAAAGGGCATTGCGCGTCTCCGGAAAGATGGCTTGTCCTACCGGGTCTCTTGCAGAAGAATGCTTACTGAGAAAACAAGATAGTGGAGGACGAGACTGGATCCTAGCTCCTGGACACGGATGCCACGGCGCTTTTCTCATGGCGCTAGGGATTACTGAGCGAGTAAGACGTTCGTACGCGGGCGACAGCGGAAGCGCTTGAGGTCCACTCTGCCGAGGCTGGGGATCGGTAGCAACGACGGCCTCAATTCCACGATGAAGCGTAGGCGTAGGCAATCACGGCCGAGGCCATATACTGAGAACGGTATTCAGCGCTGCAATTGCGCATCGGAGCCAGTGACGCATTCTCGCGGGTTTAGCTGGGGAGCCCTGCTCCTCCGCTGTATTTCTGTCCTGCCACATTGCACATATCTGAAGGCTGGGGCCGGAATAATAAGATGGCTGTGCGTATCTGCGTTGAAGGCAATGCTGCGGGAAAGAGTGCACCGGTTCAAAACAGGCATCGCAAGAGGGCAGCGCTCAATTGCTGCCTAGTCGCTACCTCGATCCTTCGTAAGGCCAAGACGCACTAGAAGGCAGCGCTATCTCTGTGGGACCTTCAATCTCCGTTGACCTTTTCACACAAGAGCGCTTCTTGTGAAATCTAACCTTGTTCGACAGCTCCGCGGGTGTTTTTGAACGATCCTTGTGAGGGTGGGAGAGGCTTAGTTGAAGCGCGCAGCTGCGGTGACGCATGGAGATGGCATTCCATTAGTGTGGGATAGTAAATGCTTAGGGTGGGGAAGGTGGTGTGTGTGAGCTGAGCAGTGAGTGGTGAAGAGGTGCGGCAAAAGAAAATGATCTGGGGTAAATATGCATGTTTGACGGGCCCGAGCCGTCTACGCGCAACAGCCTGGTCCATCGCAGATTTCGAGACCTCAGCGAAAGATCAAATATATATTGAAAAGAAAGATAATGTGGAAATGAGGAAACAAAATGCTCTGGGACATGGAATTCACTTGGCATGGTTGGCTATCGCTAAACAGTCGCATGCAATGTCACCAATAGCGCCTGCTAGAAGAAAGGACACAGATTTCCCCCGAAACATTTATGACAAAGTCTTCTCCAACTCCACAATCTCCTTGAAATCACTCGCGAATTTTGCGGCCTCGGACTTTGTCACTCGAGGCAAAGGCCTGCGTGCGATGCCTCCATAGCCGAAGTACGTGTCCAATGCACTCTTCGTACCTACGATGCCTCCCGAAATAGCGGCCCAGTCACCACGTGCTACAATCGCTTGCAACTTTCTTGCCTCAGCCAGCTTCCCTGCTGTGAACAGGTGCACGATCTTCACGCAGGCTTTGGGCGCAACGTTGCCAATACCGCAGATGACTCCGGATCCACCGACCACGAGCGTCTGCAAGGTGAAGTCTGCAGAACCGCCCATGCACATGAAGTTGGAACCAGGGTAGCCGACGCCAGGGGTCGCTGCCTGTGTGGCTGCAGCGATTCGAGTTAGCTTCCCGGTGTTTCCGCACGTGAGCTTGCAGCCCACTATGTTGGGATGTTTGGAAAGTTCGCTAATTACGTCAGAGCTGAGATCGATACCAGCCACGACTGCCGGATAGTTGTAGATAAGGATCGGGATGGGAGATGCATCGGCGATATCTCGGAAGTATTCGACTATCGTATCTGACTTGTGGGACGGCTTGTAGTAGGAAGGCGGAAGAACTAGCGCATAGTCGCCTCCAGACGAGAGGGCTTCTCGACAAAGCTCTATGGTCTCACGAGTGGATTGCGAGCCACAACCAACGATGACTGGCATGGAGTTGAACCCTCCGTCGTCCAAGGCCTTGCGTGTCGTCTGAGTAACTTGTTGCCTTTCCTGGTGGGTAAGATGTACCGCTTCGCCGTTGGATCCTTGGGTTGTGATTCCAGCCACACCGGCTTTTGCGAGTCTCAAGACATGCCTTCCTATCGTATCATGGTCGACATCCTCATTTTCTTTGAAGAATGCCACTGTCGGCACGTACACACCGGGTCTCAGCTGCTTACGCATGATGGGCGTGTCCATGGGCGTGTCGTCAAGGGAGGAAACAGAAGTGCTTCGGGGAGATGGATTGTATGATGATGATACAGACGAAGCGGAGTCGGTGACTTTCGCCGGCAGCGCAACAAGAGAGACAGATGGAATCTGAAGGTCGTCTTGATGGTAACTGCCGGCAGGTGAAGTAGTCTTGTGGGGAGACATTTTGGATGAACGAGAAGAGACGAGAATGTGAAGATGAGCAGTAAAAGGTAATTGGAAACTAGATATTGTCGGGGACGGGGAGAGCGGAATCCATGACCAGTACTAAGTTAAAGAGGCGTCCCACGGTCAGGTACTCTATTATCCCTGGTCAATGAGACTATTGAGATCAGCAGGGAGGCCCGAGCACAGAATCAAAACCCAAAGTAAAGTGGGGGTCCAACAGAGGTTGAACCCTAGTCGTTGTGATGGAATGCAGTAAGCTGATAGAAATGTCCTGAGGCCAACAGGGAAGAGGAGAAAGGTCGGAGGAGAGTGCTAGAACAACAAGTTTTTCACGCGGTTAATGTTGTCGTATTTCTCGGCTTATGTGGGCTGAAAAAA
This sequence comes from Parmelia sp. 050094, assembly GCA_018257885.1. Classification (NCBI taxonomy): domain Eukaryota; kingdom Fungi; phylum Ascomycota; class Lecanoromycetes; order Lecanorales; family Parmeliaceae; genus Parmelia; species Parmelia sp. 050094. Next base: position 38,863 of record JAEUBB010000261.1, read on the forward strand.
CTCAGCCGTTCCACGGAAATGCCAGGAACGCTTCAGACCCCACACGTATCCCACACCAACTTTGCCTAGACTTGGCACAAAGTCGAAAAATGATTGGCGATATCGCACCGGCAAAGGGCTGTGCAGATTAAGGTTCACTAGAATCCCTCGTTGCATTGGTGTATTGTTAACGGAGAATTGATTGCCTGCTACTGCAAGTGCAAGCTGTCGAGCGAAGCGAGTAGTAAGTACTAGTGTTGTAGGGGACTGCTAGACCGGAAGACGTGTTAACATTCCTACCGGGGGGAGGACACGAGGACTTTTTCCTTCCGCATCCCCCTGTGACCCTGGGAGGCTGTGCTTCCAGTTAGATACGAGATAGCACCGCAGATGGAGATCCCAGTGGTCGGATTGACTTTTCGACTCCATTCTGCCGGGCTCGTGAGGCGAAATCAGTGGCAGCTCAGCGTGGGGGTTTGCGCCGGGACCTTCCGCTGTTGGTGGAGTTCGCAGGAGGCCCAGAGACAGGAACGCCACCTCTCTAGCTGCGATCTTCGGAGAAAATTATCTTTCGATAATTGCCGTGGCCATCAAGGCAATCCAATTGACGATCACCCTCCCTTCACCAACAACACTGGTCATCCGACATTATTAAGAAGTTCTTCACCTGACCTCTGACCTCTAACTCGGAGTCTGGACGCCTTGCCCTTTTTGCGCACACCAATAAGCGCGATGGACTTGGCGTTCGCGGAAATAAGTCGCCCTGCATTTGATGCATTTCGACGAATGCGAAACAACCCAAAGCGACTTGGAAAGCCCCGGACCAAAGGAACACGTATGAAAGCTCTTGCTTGCTGTTTTAAGATTGATTATCCGAGGCTTTCAGTACGTAGAGAATTAATGTTTGCACTGAGCGCTGGCTAGAGACTTGATGACCCCCTTGAGTGGCATACCTGCGTCTTGAGGAAATCGTCAGGCCTTCATCCATCTTTCTTGTCGGGTTTCGGCACGGCTCGATGAACGAGATGGGCTAAATTGGGCCGTCTATGACCTGCATATCGATTTGCATGCTCGCGTGGCAGCCACTGATCTTCTAGACTTAATAAGCAGGGAGACACGCATGGGAGTCCGTGCGTAATATTTCCCTCCTTCGATCGATGCTGCCTAATAAGTACATAGTACTTACCCCGCATATTGCAGCCACTGAAGGTTCAACGGCCGCAAGCTTGGTCTGTGATGAAATTCATTTGAAGCTTTGCTGGGCCTGCATGAGTCATGTGTGGAATGGCTTGCCACCCGCAACGACCATCGGCATACGTTTTCGTTTTCGCTTCTCAGTCAGTCGTGATGATTAGTAGAGTCATGACGTCTGCGGAGTAATTCGGCCAATGGTATGTTTTCATCGTCGTAAAATTCGGCATCTTCGTCAACGCCGAAATCGTTCAATCTATCGCCCTCTGAATCCCGCCAAATCTCTCCATCGATTCGTGGAATATCATATTCAGCTGAATGGGGAGGAATGAGATCGTCTTGACGACCTGCATTCATGTAGTGCTCATGGGAAGGTCGGCGGCGAATTGAAGGATTGGCTACTCGGTCGTATCGCTTTAGGTCTCGCTGCTGTCTTCTATGAAATGCATCAGTGTTTCTTTGAACCGTCAACAAGTCTTCATGGTGAACAAAAGGCTGTTCCAAAGGTGGCCGATTGATAGACCTTGGCATCCGATCAGGGTCTGGGGGAGGCCATGACAAAGAGGGATCTGTTAGAAGCGTGTTAGTATCAGAAGATCATCTGAAGCATGCACTACCTTCAAAACCATTGGTCTCGAATTCAAGGCCAGATTCGTTTGATGGTGTAGCTGTGAATGGCCACAGCCAACTAAAAAGAGAGCCGCCCATGCCTTGCCTCATATTTCGGAGAATTCCAATGTCGTAGGGGAATTCCTGCTGCCTAATTTTGACTCTCATGCCATCCGGACCATCAAGGTATCCTCCCTGGGCCCGAGCTCGGCGAAAAAGCGTTTCGTGTCGTTCAATCTCCCAACCCTCAATCGTCGTTACATTGCCACCCAAGCACCAGATATTGCGAACCACGAGAATAGCAAGAGCGAAGAGAGTGATCGAGTTGACAACAACGAAAATGAACAGAAACACCAGCTGCGTGGGAGTAGGGCCGAGATACTAAGAGATCTAATAAGTAATGAACACGGAATAATTAGCTAGGCATACATACACTTGGAAGGTTGCGTCCTGTCCAGACGACAGCTACTCGGAGGTAGAGGAAGTATTCAAGGTCTATCATTGATGCCGTTGCATAGAATAGAAAGCGGAGGAAATGAGGAAAAGTACGATGAGAGACACAATTGTTGGTCCACGGGCAATGGTGATCCATCTTTGGTATACATCTGTAGACTCCATCAGAGAAATGGAATAATTGGTGAAAGATGAGACGCCCCATCACCTTCGACAGATCTTGCAGTGATGTGCCCGAGGCGGCTTGAACGAGTCACACTTTCTACACCATCTCGGCGTCTTCGTCGATGGCAATTGCTCAGACAGCGGGTGATGCGGATTCCAGGCAGGCGGTACCAGTCCAGGATTAGTGAAGCATGCTCGAGCGTAGGTGATCCATATGCAACCTACAAACGCGTTGAAGATGATTGCCTGTTTGGGTTCCAATGCACACGGCTCAATATGGCGAAAGAGGACCTGGGATCCATAGGCGAGAAATGCAACTAAGGCAACCACGGCGGGGAGTGCTAGATTTCCCCATGCATTCGGAGGCATTATATAAAAACAAAGCGAGAGTAGAGGACAGAAGGGAACGTCCACTTGTATGTAAGGGGCTCTTAGCGCTTGCACAAAGCTGTAAACTCTTGGCCTTTGAAATCAGACGACTTGGGACTCCTGCAAGTAAACCCGGCTAAGTTCTGAAGGGCAGGCTATAGTATGATGCGCATCAGAATGCGTCATGTTAAGTTGTTAGTATTTACTAACTTGCTCAGTAGGGCATCACAATTAGCGTGTGCAGAAAACGTTACAATCCTTGGCATTAAGAAAAACGCACACATATAATTAAGAATAGATATATAACGTCGACTCCTCTCTCTATACCTTAATACCACTGTCTCCTCGTAGTTTATAAGTATCTAAAGCTTTAGTATACCTCGATTAGCTAATTCTATATTAGTATTACTCACGGTCGTAATCCTACCCGTAATACTTATTTAGCCTCCCTCCTCTTATTCATAATTCGATTCAGGATCGTACGTATACTATTCAGAATAATATATAGAAAGATCTTATAAAATAGCTAAACTAGACGAATATCTATTAATTAAATTAAATCTTCTAATTAATTATAATAATACGCTAATCGATAGTTATTAAGGCCTTCGCCTACGCTATTAGGGTTTAAACTTCTTCAAATCTACTCTATAAGCTATATTATAACACTAAATAGACGGCTAAGTAAGAATTATACGACTTTAAGTATTAAGAGTAGTAATATTAAGATATAGAGAGAGGAATCGATATTTTACATCTATTCTTAGTTATATATGTACGTTTTTCTTAGTGCTAAGGATTGTAACGTTTTCTGCACACGCTAAAATAATACCAAGCTAAAGTGCTAGCTTCTTACATACGCTAATACAAACATATCTTAGCGACAAATCACCGGCTAACATTACCTATGGCCTATCGTCTTGGAGAAGTCTCATGTCACACAGCTGTTCTGTACTCTACTCGAGTAGATACACATTTATCGATTGTATCACTAGTCTTCTTCTCCGCTGACACGTACCTGGACACTGGTATATGCTGACTTGTCTCATTCATCCCATGGTTTAACAATCTTCGGGTATTCCTGCTCTTATTTTGCATATATCGAAATCTTCTAAGGCTTGAGCATCGATGGGGATTATTCATCAAAAGTCCTGGATGGAATTGAGGCACTAAAATCTGCTGCATGGCCTGCTGGTCTTCATTGCTACTTTTCCGACGGTGGAGGACAGGCATAAATTGGCCAATGGTAAAACGCTTGCAGCATGCCAATTACAGCGCTCCCACCAAATGCCGTTCGAGCCATCGGCTCTTCACAAGCGCTATCCGACTCTGCTTCTGTGGTCAAGGAACTCATAGACAACGCTATTGACGGTCGAGCCACAAACATCTCTATTGAGCTATTCCCTAACACCCTGGACGAAATTCGAGTCAAAGATAACGGTCATGGTATCGCTCCAGACGACCGTGTCATGATATGCACAAAATATTGTACCAGTAAGATAAGAGACCTTCATGATCTCGAAAATATCGGAGGGCGCTTTTTAGGATTTCGAGGCGAAGCGTTGGCAAGTGTGGCAGAGATGAGTGGGAGCCTTACAATTATCACCCGGATAGATGGTGAAGGTACCGCTGTGGAGCTCAATTTTGATCGCAAAGGTCAGATCCTAGGGTACGTTAACAACAGGCAAGAAGTCCGTAAGAATGCTGATTCAGTCTCAGTGAGCGGCGCACATCTCATCCAGTGGGAACCACAGTTAAAGTCGGGAAGTTTCTTCAAAACCTACCCGTTCGCAGACAAGCTGCTGAAAAAGTGGCCGTGAAGATGCTCGCAAAAGTCAAAAGGATTCTTCAAGCATACGCCCTGGCACGGCCACACCTGCGCTTGTCCTTGAAAATTTTGAAAGCTAAAGACAGGAAAGGGGACTGGACGTATCCCAAAAGTGGAGCTCTCAGCGCTTCGCGCTCGGAAGCCAGTCTTCATGCCGCCACTGATGTATTCGGCAAGAAGCTTACGAGCCAGTGCAAGCTGACCGTCTCAAGCTGGTCAAGCACTGGAGAGCAGATTGATGAGGTCGCAGGCAAGCAATCAGGGATGGATGCCGGCAGAGACAAAAGGTACACTTTCGAAGCCATAGTGGCCAAGCCGGACTGCGGTACGTTATTTCCTCACTATTATTGAGTAAACACTAATACAATCACGATAAAGATGGCTCAGTGTTGAGCAACGTCGGCCAATATTTATCAATAGACTCCAGACCGGTGTCATGCACGAGGGGAACCTTGAAGCAGATCGTCTCACTGTATAAATCTCACTTGCGCTCTGCTGCCTTGAGCGAAAACAATGCAAAAATTGTGGACCCGTTCCTATGTTTGAATATCGCTTGCCCACCAGGGAGCTACGATGCAAATGTTGAGCCAGCCAAGGATGATGTTCTATTTACTAATTCTGAATTGCTTCTCGGAATCGTCGAAAAATGGTGCCGCAACATCTACGGCGAAATCCAGCCTTCGACTTCCAAGCCTTCAATAGAGAAACCATCTGCGCTTGAGCCTCGCGGCATCGGATTGTTGCTCGCTCGAAGTAAGGCGCCCGTCGAGTCAGCTCCAGTGGGCAAATTTCCAGTGGCAGGACCTAAAATTGCTGCTCATGCTCAACCGTGCTCGAGTCCACTGACGACATCTGCCCTTACTTCGTCGGCCGCAGCATCTCCTGGTCAGAACAGCGGTGAAATCGATTCCATTACGGAATCTTCAGCAACAGCTGTTACCCAGGCCGAAGCAACTTCTGGCTCACTACCGAGTCGGGGTTCCTCCGCGCCCATATCGACAGACGGAAACGACTTCGAACCCTCTAGCGATGCCAGCCATGTCGAACGAAAGCCTGGCTGGAAAGGTTCCATGTACGCAGGGGATGAATACGAGGTAGTAGACCTCCAAATAAATGTACAAGGGGCCCCGAGATCACCCGTAGATCTTAGTCTTGACGAAGATGAACATCTGCAGGATATCAATGTATCAAATCCATTTGCTATCGCTAAGTTTAACGCAGCAATGCGCTCTTCGGGTCGTAACAAACAACTTCACACACCAGGACGACAAGTCGGCGATGCTGGCCATTCCCCTGATCCATCTTCAGATGATCTGCCAGAACAAGGAGACTCACAACTGCTGGAAAAGCCGTCACCTCGCATTCATCCTGCTCGGTTTTCACCCGATGGAAGTAACCGAACGTCGAAATCATTCCCATACCCTCAAACAGCCCGTGGAAAGCGTAAAGCCAATGATGTTGGAGTCGATGCATTATTGACTCCAGCACCGTCGAACACGGAGCGACATGACCGTGGTGTACTGGATAGTTGGGTGCAGAGGTCTCCCGGTGGCTATGATGAGCTTGATGATTCCTCTGGTCCCCTTCAAGAAAACCAGGGTCCACCAGACCTACCATATACCCGTGACTTCGTCTCAGCCAGATCTCTACCACCAGGCGGAACACCACTGAACGAGATCCCAGACGCATCCCGCCGACCACGACGGAAGCCCGAGCCGCGGAAACAGCCGCAAAACAATATCAAAAAACCATTCGTGCCCCCCGTCCGTGACCCTACCCGCGTCTGGTTCGACACTGGAGGGAACTCTTCACAAAAGCCACCTCGTAAACACGGCCCAAACAGCAACCATCGAGACACCGCACCAGCGCTCACCCTCGCGCTCCGCGACGACGAAATCGAAGACGACGAACCCGTAAGCTCAGCTTCTCCCCCGCCCCCACCGCCGCCCATCCATCCCGACCTAGCAGTAACCCTCGACTACGAAGCCCGCAAACAAAAAGCCAACGAGGCACACAGAAAAGTGATGCGCTCGCAAGCCGCTGTCGCCAACCGATCCCAAGCAGACCTCACCAATCCCCAACCCACCACATCCTCCCCCCACAAAAACCGCCAAGCAAAAGCACTCGCCGCCCTGCACACTTCCTCCTCCCCTCCCATAACACCATCCCTCAGTACCCTCCCACCCTCCGACCCCCGCGCCTACCTCCTGCGCATCCACCAGCACTCAAACCAAGCCCCGGAGTCCCAAAAAGGGAAACCTCGACGGCACAAGACCTCCCTGCTGCCCTTCGAGACCGTAACCGCCGAGACCTACACGGGCAATCTAACTCTCACCATCGAAGACGTCCAGATCACCGACGTAGAAGAAGACATGCGGGAGAGCGGGGCCTGGGACCGCTACGTCAGTCGCGGGGCGGCGCTTGACGCGTTTGCGACGGTCAATGGAGACGAACGGGAGAGGTGGGAGGGGAAACTGAAGCGGTTGGTGAGAGAAATGTATGCGGTCGACGAAGGAGATGGAGACGACGGGGGAGAAGGGGGACCCGCGACGCTGGCGGTGGATTTATCGGCAATTTTGCAAGCGCACGTTGCTGCATGTACTTGACGTACGAGGACGACGTTGTGCTATTTGCTGTTTGCTATCTGCATAGCATATATGCTGATCGCTCATATCATGAGCTCGCATCGGTCATCTTGGAGGATATTTTTGGTGGAGCCGATCATCTTGCACAGCATGTACAGCGCAGGTCTCATTTGGACGAGCGGTGGCAATAAATAGATACCATTTGCTTCTTCAACGATACAATATAAAACCATGCTCTTTTTTCATACGACGGATCCACACGCTCGAGTGCTCCATCAAAACACAAGGAAAGCACATCCTATCGATTCACTAAACGCCCAAACACCACGCTGGACCCATGATGCTCGCTGCACGGTGTCCAAAGTCGTCGTGCTACTTTGACATGCAGTTGCTCAACAACGCCATACAGTCAAAAAGGACATCCAATCACAGACGCAGTAGTGACAAAAACCGTTTTCCGAGTGGATGGTAGATGCGGTCTCAAGTTCCAACAACAGGCATCTCATACCTCGAATCCCCACCCTTCGCACCAACCGTAACCCAGACCAACTTCCCCCCCTCCTCCAACATACCCTCCCACTTGACACCCTTTTTCCTCCCCATACAGCCCAACCCGCCTTCTCTAGCCCAAAGGCCCACGACATCTCGCACAAACGCTGTCTTGCCATTGAGTTCGTTCTCTTTGACTAATTCTTTGAACTCATGACCGGGGTAGGAGCCGCTCAGCATGACGCTCGTAGGGTAGCAAAGGACGCTTCGAGCAGCCAGTGCTCCCGCTTCAAGGACGCGGCCGGTTTTGAGAGCCTTTGCCGCTTGGGTCGGCAGGTGGTAGAAGTCGAGCCATTTTCCATCCCCCGAGACGACGAGTTTGGTGTGGTCGGGGAAGTTGAATTGAAATGATCCATCGCCGAAGCCCCAGATGCCTACATTTCCTAGACGCTGGTAGAACTTTACGAATGGGCCGGCGACGGTATTCCGTCTTGACCTGCTTGAGTTCGCCTCTTCGAGCGAATTTGCGTCTATCTCTTCGCTCTTTCCGAGGGTTTGCGTCATGTATTTACCGAATTTGTCCCAAAGACAAAGCTTCCTTCTCTTCTCATAATCGTGGATATCACGGCCAGGAGCGAGCTTATCTACGGCGCCAGTGTCGCTCACTAGGACCTGATATTGAGAAGCCCGAACTAGGACGCGCTTGAGACCCTCTAGACCGCAATTCTCGATAAACTCAACTGGTGCACCTCTTGCATGAACTATCTGATGTTTCTCACGGTATTTTGTAATGTTACGCTTCTTCAGGTGGTCTTCTGCTCCTGCGACGACGACACAGGTCGGGTTGCTAGTCTCATCGCCTTTGAAGACGCAGCCAACGGTGCCGTTAGCGAGGATATAGCCGATGCCGAATTTATTGGTATAATCGACCCATTTCACGACCACTGGGCGGTGCTTGAAGTTCTGACTGTGAGGGTCCAACTCTTTATTACAGGGACGATCTTTGCCACTGGCCAAGTCTTTCAAGCTTATCTCAAGCTCATCATGGAGTCTTTGCAATTGACGGAGGACATCGTCTGGCTTAGAGTCTGGAAGACACTCTAATACCTCGTCGGGCCCAATGAGTGCATTTTCAGGCCTTGGGCTATCAGACCGCTGCCTGGCGCGATCCGATGTCAACTCTGAAGAAATCGACCTGGTGAGAGGCATGACATCAGCCATTTCTTTCTGCACGTTCAGTGCGATTCTGGCTCTTGACTGAGCAGCTATGTCTTGTCTTTTCACATCTTGGTTCGAGTATGCCTGATCAACACAGCGGTCCTTATCTGGAAGTCTACGAGCTTTTGGTTCTAATGGCGGGTCTGCCATTTCTTCGTCCAGCAGGGGGACTTTCTTCGCTCGAACGGCCCTAGTATTCCGGGCTAGCGTTTTCGCTTCGAGACCGCCTGCACTAGATGCGTTGAGGGTTGGACGAACAGGCAGCTCGTTTAATAGACCTCGTCGGGCGCGTACAGAAGCAGTAGCTGACGCTTTCGTGCGCACGGCGCCGTCGATGGGGCTTGCATGCTCCAAAATCTGTTTTAGCTGAGGAGGTCTGGAGCTGATATGAGCAGCACGAAGAGTAGCGGCATGGCTTTGAACTGGACCTCTTCGTGGTGGTTCAGGTACTGAGCGGCTACTGATGTTCTCTGCAACAGCGGTGGACGATCGAGACGTTGCTGTGGATGAATGAGACGATTCTGTATCTTGCATGACAGCATTTGAAGCGACTAATGTCGACTGACTAGAATCGTTGGCATCCAGATTTGGCCAGCTCGATTTTAGGAACTTGGACGTGTACACCATGTCCTTGGGCAAAGGTACAATTGGCGCGGTTCCAGAGTCTTCTTCTGCCCGGCATTCCTTATACAGAGACACGTCGACATCCTCACCGACCGCTGCTAGAGGCTCAGTGTTACCAGGCAGACATCCCACACCACATTGTCTTACGAGAGCCCTCAAACTTAAGCGCTCGGTACCCTTTAGCATTACGTCCCCACGAGGAGAGGCTTTTCTATCAAGGTAACGGGGAAAATCACGGCGGAAGTATTCTTCCATTACCATGGGCATTGCGTCGCCACCGTGCATTGAGAAAAAAGGATGGCCGACAACCTGATCTGGATCGGGACGTTCTTCCGCATCTACTTTCAGCAGTCGAGCAACGAGGTCTTTCGCTTCATCGGGTATGTCATTAAAGTGTTTGTTTTTTGCAGGCCAATCGTACTCCACGCCTCTTGCCTTACGATAAATCTCATTTTGCGAAGCTGCTTGGAATGGTGGCTGGCCAACAAGCATAGCAAAACTGGATTGGTCAGATCGAGGACACAGATAAACGCATCCCCAGCACTCACACAATGACTCCGATTGCCCATATGTCAACCTTATAATCGTGTCCACCTTTTCCTTTTTCCAAAATCTCAGGCGCAATGTAGTTTGGCGTTCCACACAATGTAGTCCTCCTAGACTTTTGGTCGTGTAGGCCGCGGTACTCATGCTTGCTCACCAGCACAGCTGCCAGCCCGAAGTCCCCAATTTTGAGGTTCATGTCGTGGTCTAAGAAAAGGTTTCCCATCTTCAAGTCCCGATGAATAACGTTCCGGGCGTGCATGTATTTGATTGCTCCGCACAGCTGGACAGTCAATCGTCGCACCTCCGGCAGGGTCAAGCATCTTCGTTTCTTGACCATGTCCATTATCGATCCATTAGAGCATAGTTCAAGCACGACATAGGTGCTATCCTTGAAGGTGAAGGCACGGTGAAACTCGACGATGTTCGGATGCCGCATTTTCGCATGGATCTGGAGCTCTGTTCGAAACTGAGACCACGTCAGCTCAATCGCTTCTCCTGAACGTGTAGAATTGACGAACCTTGTCCTCCATCTTCTTCATATTCATATAAGTCTTGACGATCTTGAGAGCGAATATGGTCTTGCCTGCCCCTCTACCTTTGTTGCGTAGCTCGCCTTCGTGACAAATGGCAAAACCTCCTTTCCCAAGACATTTTCCGGTTCTGAACTTCTCTACTAATCCGCCCTTTAATATTGGAGGCTGAAGAACCCATTCTGGTGGTGCAGGTGCATATTCTTTCTCCTTCAATGCTTTCTTCGCTGCCTCTGCCCTCTTTGCTTCTTCATCCGCTAGCTCTTTCTCTTCCAGCTTACTGAGTTTTGGTTTGGCCTGAATGTTGGTTGACCTTGGAGAAAGTGCCTGCATGTTGTGTCCGAGATCAGGTGAGTTGCGGGAGAATGTAGGTAATTCTCAATTCCTCATGAGTCGGCAATCAGACCAACGAGCCCGGGTAAATAGTGACTGGTAACAGATCTCGATTATCGCATGGTTGCTGTGGAGGTTCTTGGCGTAGAGGAGTTTACAAGAGAATACAGGAGTCAGTGAGCATACTATAATCAAGAGTAGGGCATATCCTGTTCGGCAAGGCGTACTGACTTCCTCAATAGTGAGTGGAAGAGTGTACGGTAAATGTAAACATTGGGTTCTAGCGCATGGCAACGGCCGATTACCGATCGGCTAACCTGCCCGCTTGGGCAAAGAATTCAGAAATCAGAACTCGACGGCTAGGCAAATCTTTTTATCGTACAGAGTACCTAGGTCAAAGCAACAATTTGAATATAGTATACGTTGGAGCAGCCTCAAATCTAGCCTACAGATTTGTTACCGAAGCATGGAATCTTTGTACGGACTTACCATGTTTTGCTAATTACCCACGGTCCTGCAGCCATGGTGATCATAGATGGTTTTTTGGACTCATTGCCCATGAGCTAGGTCGCCCGCAATGTCCAGCATAGTGATCAAACTTGGCTCTCTCGTGGTCAAGACCCTCTCGAAGCCAATTGCAGTGGGTACTTATTCCTTCATTGCCTATCATTTAACGGGCTAATTTTCCTGCCGTTCAGAACCGTATCAAGGCTCAAGCCCGAGAACATGAGAGGTTTCGTCGTGTCTGTGTCAACTTCGCACAGAGTATACATCGATGGGATATGAGGTTTCGGCTTGGTCTACTTCAAGATAGTGCTGCACTCGAGAAACAAGCCGCCCGCGAAGCTGCAGAAGCTCAGGCCAAGAAGCATAAGTCCGAGGCTCCTACGGTTAAGACTGAATCCCAGGCAAAGGCTGCCGAAGCTGCCGAAGCTCGATCTAAAGAGAACATCGATAAGGCAAAAGAGCCCAAAAAATTGCCGAAGATTCGGCCTCTGTCGGAAGCCAAAGCCATCGATGTGGGTGTCCTCCCGTTGATCTGCCATGAGGGCTAGACGATTTTCCTCGAATTCATATACTAACTCGCTGTATCTCCCCAGCTGGGCTCGAACTTCGTATCCGAGTCCTTTCTTTTCCTCGTCGGAGTCAGTCTGGTATTCTTCGAAACATATCGCCGAAGCAAGCAAGAAACCTCGAAGCGAGAAGATGTTGCCGATCAAATTGAGAAGTTAGAGAACCAAGCCAAACTGTTCAGGAAGGCATTCGTGGATTTGGAAAAAGAGACTTTGAAACACAACGGCACACACGCCCGAAGAATCTTGCCAAAGGAGGTCTACGAACTAGAAGAGGAAGATGAGAAGGAGGGTCGGCCGAAGGGCTGGCTGTCATGGTTTCAGGGCATATACCGACGAGACGCCCAAGAAGACGAACCCATGAAGCACGAGCCATCGATCGAATCTCCCAAACTCAGTCCCCAAAGCAGTTCTTCTGACGGTACTTCAGGGAAGAGTGATTCCAAAGCTACCACTATTCTAAGCAAAATACTACCAACGGCTCAAAAGCACGATTCCGCAGACAGTTCCCAGCAGGTGGGAGCAAGCCCCAACAATACGATTGCTACAACCGATCGTCCGCCAACAAAGGGCGACTCGAAAGCATAAACATACCTCGACATGAGAACATGTTGCTTGTATGAAATCGACTGTATATGTATGTGTGTATGATAAGCATGAAGTATGATCATGGATGAACATAAAGAGCTGGTCGAGTGCCAGCAGAATTTGTGGTGGTCACTTGGTAGGCCACGAGCCTCTCGAGCCTATGGGTATTAAAAGGCACCTTTCCTATTCAAGAGTCACCGTGGTGGATACCCAGAAAACGTTTCTCTACTCGCTTAGTCTTTACAAAACAATCCTCACTTTCCGATAATACAATCTCCAAAACGTTCATCACTTCTCCAACCTTTCCATTACACACTCAACAACGCACACCCAATCCAATCTCACACATTTACCCACCCATCCACCATGTTCAGCACCACCCTCCGCCATCGCCCCTCCCTCTCCACCCTCATCCCGCACCTCACATCCTCCACCTCCCCCCCCCTCCACGGTACGCCCTTCCCCCTCCAAACCCCCCACCCACCAACCTAACAAAACAAATCCAGAAACCCCCCTCCAAACCCACGACCTCGCCCTCCCCCCCTTCCTCTTCCTCCTCCTCACCCCCACCACCCCTTACGACGACCGCCGCCTAACCCGCTTCTCAACCCTCACCTCCTCCCCCACCCCCACCATCCTATTCCTCCTCTCCCCCTCCCCCGGTCCCCCCACCATCTCCCCCCTCCACCGCCTCATGCAAACGCAAACCCAGTCCGTCTCCCCCTCCCCCCGCCCATCAACCCC
>JAEUBB010000262.1:0-24823 GCA_018257885.1 Parmelia sp. 050094
GGGAAAGAAGGGGGAGCGGAGGGGAATGGGTAGGGGTAGGAATGTTAGGAGGAGGGTAACTTTGGTATAAGGGAGTGATGGTATGGTAGGTACTGGTGTATGGGGGCGTTTGGAGAGATTAAGAGGGCGTTAAATGTTTGAAGCGCTGAGATTTGAAGGACAAGGTGCTGGGGGAGTGTTAGACTGATCGGCTGTTAAAGATGTGGTTACCATTAGACAGCGTAATTCCATGTAAATAAAGTGCTGTGTCAAAAGTATTCACCTTACGTAGTTGGCTGGCGGGGAAGGAAGGAAGAGTCTACGAATAAATGAGCAGAGGGGGGAGGGTTGCAGATCTTGTTCAGTACCTAGGTTGAGTTATGTGAGATACGAGAGGGGGTTTCTTTTTGGTATTGGGTGAATAGTTTAGGAAACGCCCCTCCCCAAATCGGCATCTCTGACTTTTAAGATGCATTCCGAGCTCTCTCAACCATGCTTCCCCTTCTTGGCCAACGCGGCCAGAATCTCGCTCGCTACCTTCTCGGCCACGGCATAAATCGTGGCTTGCGGGTGTCCCGGGGGCAGAAAAGGGAAACTACTCGCGTCCACCACTCTCAACCTCTGGATCCCATGGACCCGCATATCCGGTCCGACAACGGCCATTGAATCGCTCCGGGGCCCCATCTTACACGTCGCGGCGGCATGCCAGACGGGCGCCAGGGCTTCTTTGATAAAGGACAAGATCTCGGCGTCTGTCTGCACGGACGGGCCGGGGATCTTCTCGGGGCCTACGGTGACGGCGGTGACGTTGGCCCAGAATTGCCGTTGGCGTTTGAAGGCCGCGATGGCGAGTTCGATGTCGGCGGGGTGGGTGAGGTAGTTGGGGTTTATGAGGGGGGGGTCGGATGTGCTGGTGCTGTTGATGGTGACGGTGCCGCGGCTGAGGGGGGAGACGAGCGCGGTCGAGATGGTGGCGTAGTTGGAGCCGTCTTTTGGGTCCTCGGTTGCGAAGTTTCGTTGATAGCCTAGGACGCCGCTGGCGGGGATGAATTCGAGATCGGGCCAGTCGGCGGGGAATGTGTCGTTGAGGGCTTTTTGGGTATCGTGGGAAAGCTGGCTTCGGTATTGCGAGGGTAGCTTCTCCCAGCCTAGAAACTCGATGCCGCCGATGGAGAGAGGACCGGTGTGCAGGGTTTGATAGGCTAAGACGGCGGCGGCGGCGGCGGCGGGGCTGTTGAGACCGGCGGAGTTGGTGACTACATTTACCGGCTAAGAGGTGGCCCAGTAGGGGTGGTCCCACATATTCTGACCGACGCCTGCGTGAGACTTGATTATGGGTATCCCTAGACTTTTGAGCGTTTCTGGCGGCCCAATTCCCGAGACCATGAGGAGTTGCGGCGATTGAAAGACGCCTGCCGAAAGGATGACTTCGCGTCGGGCACTCAGTGTGTACGAGCTGCCATTGATTCCCGAGGCACCGTCTGGAGCGACGAGAACTCCCGTGGCAATTTTCTTGTGGAATAGAATCCTTTGTGCCAGGGTGTTTTTGTAGACTTTGAGAGTCGTGTTCTTCAGCGCAGATTGCAAGAAGCTGGCTTCTGAGGACGACCTCGTTGCTGTTGTGGGATCGATGGTGGAAGGAATGTAGGCGGAGCCAATCAGCCTTCCACTCTGGAAGCCATCAATCGGCGCCTGTCCTACCGCTTGAAGTCCCACTTGTGCCCATGTGGCCCAGGGATCATCATAGCCGCCGAAAGATACCTGTAACGGACCTCCGGCTGGGAGGAACACGGACGGATCTTGGACGTTGGAGCTGTTGGGGTATTCGACAGATCGGGCGGTGAAGTTTACGCTCTTTTCGTAAAAGGGCAGGAGGTTGGGAAACGTGTAGGTGTTATCGCCGGTTTCCTTTGCCCATTTCGTGGAAGAGCCTCGCGTCTGCCGGTGGTAGTACATGAAATTCCGCGCCGAGGATCCTCCCAATGTTTTACCACGCGCATAATGAAGGCTTCGATTATTCAAACCCTGATTGGGAGTATTAGTGAAGATCACCGCTGCAGCTATCTCTCAACTTCGAAACCTACAGTTTGTGGGGTAGTCACAAAACCCCAGTCTACTAGAGGATTTGTATCGGTCGGGGCCGTTCCCGCATAGAAAGGGCAATATCCGGGTACAACGCTGATGTTGCCATCGTCGGCTTCATAGAAACCACCAGCTTCAATGACTGCGACTGTGATGTCGGGATTCTCGGCCAGTCGAGACGCAACGGTCAAGCCTGCCGTTCCTCCTCCAACGACTATGTAATCGTAGGTCGCGCCGACGCCAGATGCACCAAACGACGAGCTTTGATTTTTAGGGGCATAAGAAACAGGAGCTGCGAAGAGTTGCACGGCCAATAGTACAAGGCAAAAGAGTAAGAGCATGAATTGCATCATGATGCAATTGAGTGTGTTACACAACGGGAAAGTCGACGTGGTACAACCTGTCTTCTCCTGTCATCAATTGTTTGTTATAATTAATACTAGTCAAGGGGTAGATTGTCAATTCCCGTGATCTTCGTTTCTCGCAAGTAACGGAGATGGATGCTGGGATATATGTTTTGTGGGAGGATTCGAAGGATTCGAAGGAATCGAAGGATTTTCGATTGGCTAATATAAGCGCGGCAATCGGAATCATTCCAGGCTTCAATTTTTGACCAATCAATCTGATAGTACTTAGACCGTTGACATCCTAGAACGATTTTTTTTCCCGCCCGTAGATGTCGCTCTTCGAAAGCTGCTAATGCTTGTGCTTCGTTTACGAACTGAGTATTCAGATCCTGGTCTTCTTCGCGTACGCCTCGGCGATATTGGACTCTCACATTCTCATATCTTCATGCGCAAAGAAAGTTAAAATGATTCATGTATAGGATTATGTATAGAGCTTAGAGGTGTTGTTGATCATCAAATACACTTTTTAACAAGCCCAAGCTCCACGCTGCACGATGCTAGAATGTCTGACCGGCTACGGAAACGGGTTGAGAATCTCATATATTCTTAGTTTCTGCCGCATGAGACACCCTTGGAGAGTATATTTGTTTCTTCGATCTGCGAATTAGATGTTGAGAAGCAGCTGTCTTACGTGCACAAGCTGAATTAGATAACGTGAAAGGCTCCTCAGAGTACATATAGAATTTTACTCCGAATCCTAGCCCAGTCAAAGTAATGTTCATTTATGTATTCACTGTAATCGAATTTACAGTGTGTTAAGGAGTGACACCAACAACTAGCCAGCCTAAGCCTGATCAGAGATAGCGTCAAATTGGTGTAACACGAACATCTTAAAAGCACAAAACACTAACAACCTTGTTACCACTCAACTATCCACGATCAGTCAAGCTGTGACTGGTATCGGCTCCTTTTCTAATGCTCCCTACTTCACTACTTTGATCATGAACTCTCTAAGTCTATCGAACGGCTCTCAGTCAATCGAAGGGCCCACCTTCCTTCTGCAACCACAAGGTCCCACTCTCACGACCATCGCGACCGAGCTTCGTCTCAAGATCTACGATCATCTTTTCCAGCCTCCAGCTGAGCATCTTCTTCGACGCCGAGCGGGTATCGATGATAAAATGGTGATTGAGAAGCTTGCGCACACTTTCGACTGCAACATTCTCTTCACCTGCCGCAAGATTCACGATGAAGCACTTCCTGTCTTCTATGCCAGCCAGACTTTTCATCATTCGTTCAGTAGCGGAGGATTTTTCAGCAACAATCCGCATCTCATGGTCAATCTAAGCATAGACTTGGTTGGAAACGCTTGGAATGCCGATTCAGCACTTTCCAATATAGTCACAGAAATCTCTCAACAGTGCCCACAGCTTCTCAACCTCACTATTCATATGCTGGTGCACAATTCCATGGCACACTTTAGAACCTTCCCAGCAGACAGTGCCGCTGGAAGTGTACTCCGAAACTTGCAACCGCGCCTGGACAGCCTCAGCTTCATCGCTCTTGGATTCCGTTCAGATGATGTTATACCACGACTACAGCGTAGCATTGCTGAGGACAGATACTGGTCAAAACTCGAGCTGGATCCAGGTCTTGCCCGCAGATACTGGCCATACCTGACCATCCCTTCCTCGTTTAGAGACGGAGTCGAAAAGGCATGTACAAGATCTAGCAACCTCTGCTACCCGCCGCAGGAAGACGGCCACGTCTTCAAATGGACTTGTCGGAGAGAAGTCAAGGAGGAGATACGTCGCGAGACACATTCCTGACTGTAGATTGGGTTTCGGAGCTCGAGAGGAAGCTGAAACGACAGTACGATGGCTGACAGGGGAAGAGAACCAAGTATGTTGCTAGCTTATGTCGGCCGTGGTGCGTGATAGTAGAGGAGGTAGCATCGGATAGAATGAGAAAACATAGATACACAATTTATGCCTGGTCTTTGTCATACAAAAGATCCATTCTTCTCCATGTTCCTATGCAGGTTTACTTTCTAGTTGTGTCTCTGGACAACTTTTAAATAGCAGGGTATACTAAGTCGAAGCCGCACCTTAGCTAACATAAGGAAGAAAACGGTAAACTGTAAATGTAGAAGAACTTTAAGTCAGGTTACTCCAGAGTAGCAACGCCCATCCTGCCAAGGACCGCAGTGTTATTCCCAAATTCTATCCACATGGGACAAACATTATTAGTCCTTACCCCGAAAAAAGCCCCTTTGGACTTCCCCCTCTTGATACTAAAGGCTCGAGCAGAGATAGAGCCCACTTCTTACACTAATCACTCAGGAAGACCCAGCACTATAACACGCATTTCATATTCAAGATGAAAATGCCGTATGTGTCCTCACCTGGCTGGACCCTATCGGTCATTTTACTGTCATCGTCTGAACTCCCCAAAATGTATAGTTGCTCCGCTTGTATGAACATACACCAGCTTTTGAACGAGTCTGTGCTACAAGTCATTAGGAAGGTCCGGTTTTCACTCAGAAATTCTCCGCAAGAACTTCGTTATAGCTTGGTTACAGAACGAGTATCGGGGCTAATATTGAACTTATATAGTGTCCTAATTTGTCGTAATCAATGCCTGTGATCCTCGAAGGAGCATTTTAGGATAAACTAGACTAATAAGTGAGTTTGAAAAAGTGTGTTAGTAGAGACTTTGTTATAGTAATTAAAAAATAGGATCGAATATGTGTGAAGAGCCGCGCCCTTTTTTTTAAAATCATCTATCTCTACGTTTTAATACAGACTGCTGAGCATCCCAACCTTGACGTCTTATCGATTTTCTTATTATTTCAATATTGCGAGTATCAAAACCAGTCTTGAACCTACCTTGAATCCCTTATAGTAGGTATGCTTGTAGTCCTCCGCAGTTTTCCACTCTATCTTTAGGTCAAAATGAAAGGCGATAGGGGTAGAAAACGACTGTTTGTGATTGTAGCAGGATTTGCTGCCTTTATTATAATGGGCAACAGCCCGGCTATGTCTGGTACATGTTCCATGCACACGTAACGAGCACGACAAGCCCCTTGGCCGGCTTGTGGCGGCAGTATCGAATGGCAGCTCGAATCGAACTGCCCTTGGGATTACATGTGGCCAATGCAACTTCAGCGTGTCTTCTGACAGATATCATACTCTGCAATCAATGCCCTCGCCTGGCTCTTTTACTAAACGGTCAATATTGGTTTGACTGCTTGGGCGAACTAACAGTGAAGACCTGGTCGAAGTAGATGCTATACGCGCGTCAGCCTTGTATTGGCTATTGGACCCCCGAGCCAGCGCTGAGCTACGATGGAAGGGTTCGGCTACTTATCACTCGCCCAGGCATCACAGGAAGCTGAGTTTCGACTCCTCAGCCTTGAAGCTCGTCCCGATATTGTGACCCTCAGCTTATATCCAGCATCTCTACAAGACAAACCAAACTACGAAGCTCTATCCTACACTTGGGGAGACTCGAAGAAAAAGAAAGAGATAAGATGCAACGGCCAATTTGCGACAGTACCCAAGAATCTGTATACCGCTCTCCAAAATCTGCGGCTCCCAGAGCGACATCGTACCCTATGGGTAGACGCAATATGTATCAACCAGCGGGACAATTCAGAAAAGAGTTCACAAATCCGTATCATGCCGCATATATACCAGATGGCTCAGACAGTACTGGTGTGGATTGGCAAAGCTGATGACCGGATCAGGCGAACATTCTCCGAAGTACGCCGACTGGCAGCAATGCCCAAGGCTGACAAAGATCCAATATACTCATCTGATGGAGGTGCCTTCGGTGGCATATCTAGAGACCTATCATCCATGCTCCTGCGAGACTGGTTCAAGCGCATATGGGTTGTTCAAGAGGTCTCAGTCTGTCGCAAGGTGATCGTAGTCTGCGGAGCACTAAGTATTGACTGGGACGACTTGAGTGCCGCCGTCTTCCTTGTGGCAGTACCTGGTAAAGTTGTCGATGGTTGGAAGAAAACTTCATACACCATATTTGAACAGCGTAGAGACTTTGACACGAGCAAACGACCTCATCTCTCACAGCTGATTGTGCGTCATCAAGACTGTCTAGCTACTAAGGCTGAGGATAAGATATACGCTTTACTTGGGTTAGCGGACGAGGTCTCACAGCATCAGATCACAATCAACTACGACACCACGACCGAAGATGTTTATCGGAGAGTTGTCTTATCATGCCTTACTCATAGTCAAAGCCTCTCGATTCTCGGCTCCGTACAGGCTAGGTCAACTTCAAAATTGCCTAGTCTTCCATTCTGGGTTCCGGACTGGAGCGTCCCCCGAACGGCGTATACTTTAACTTTCCACGACGAGTTTAGCTCCACACCTGCAGTATATACAGCTGCCAGAGAATCACTGTATACATAGAAGCAACCCCAGAGCAAGAACGGCCTCGTTCTTTCAGGCTTTCAGTTCGATCGTATTGTCGCCGTCGGGTATGCGGAAAAACCAGGCATTCTTGCCACCAATTTTACAAGACGCAGCTATATTAATGGCAGCCGCGAAAAATTACTTTGGCACCTTAGTTGTGAGCGAATCGCTGATGCCCGCTCCAACAAAAGATACGTCACCGGCGAAGGCATACACGACGCATATTGGCAGACACTATGCGCGGGTTGCACAGCGGAGGCTTTCAACACTATACAAGAAGAATTTCATTCGTTCGACAAAGCCATGAAGACCCTCTCAGTCCTACACAAAGTGCACCTCTCGTCTTCGCGGTCTATGCTAACGTTTATAATGTGGGGTTTCTTCATTCAGAACTTTGTTTTTCCATACTTCGGCATCAAGTCTCCAATCAAATGGCAAGGATTTACCGATCGAATAGGCTTTATAGAGGGTAGGCGCATGGCGAGGACGTCACAAGGATACATCGGGCTGGTTCCAGCAACGGCCGAGCTAGGCGACTGCGTCTGGTTGTTGGAGGGTGGCAATGTACCCTTCATTCTCCGAAAAGAGGGTAGAGCTATGCGACTAGTTGGAGAAGCGTATATTCACGGCATCATGACAGGCGAGGCATTTGACGAAAGGAAGTGCAAGAGTATAGAAATTGTTTGAGACTGCCAATGGATCGACTCGAAATAAATCTCCTCTAACGATTTCATTACTCTTAAATAATCCAAGCTGACGCGTTTGGGCTTTGGGACTTTAGCCTTGAGCCATATGCCTGCTGTCACCGGTGGCGGACGTTGGCACGAACCAGTGAGAACGACCGGACACTCTCAGAAATGGCGATATGAGACCTTTGCTGAAAACGGCTAATGCATCAATTGACGAGACAGGAGACGGCTGTAAAGATTCGGCGGGTAATTAATCGTCAAACGGCCACTCTTCCTTCCACACCTTCCGCTCATGCTCATCATGAGCATATAGATCAAGGACCTGATCCTTCATTTGTCGCAAGGCATCCTTTGTTTCATCATATTGATCCAATCGCACGACACCGTTTTCCGGAAATAGATCCCTACCAATGCTATCCCTAACGCTACGCATAAGGTTCATGCCTTCGGCCGCGCCCTTAGCATCCGCCTCGGTTTCCGTCTTCTCTGCCGAGGAGAAGTGAAATGGGTAAGCAGGAGAACCTGCGGCCACGACGCCCGGGAGCTGCGACCAAGCGTTCTTGAGCTCCAGGATGGAAGCCAAGTACTGCGCTTCGCCATCAATCAGAAGTCTCTGCGCGATTAGAAGAAGCTCGAAGCTCGCGGTTTGTTGATACTCCCAAGTCTGGTAGAGCAGGGGAACTTCATTGCGTAGGAGAAATCTGTACATTGTGGAGAGCATTTGACTCAGGTATAGCGACCAGGCTTGTTTTTTCTGTGTGCTACTGAGTTGTTCGTAGTTGTCTGGGAGCTCTGGTTTCTGAAGCCCTATAGTAGGCGGTCCCTTGTAGTCCAGGAAATACGGCTGCCGAAGCTGGTTGAATATGGGCGCTATCTCGGTCGACTGCCAATCAATGATTGCAACGATATCACTGGGATGTTCAGGGTCGACGAAAATGTTTTCTTGATGAAGGTCCGGGTGCCAAAGACATGACGATGACATCGAGCGATCTGTGGGCAACATGTACTTGGCGATGGTAAGATACGATCGCAATGCTTTCAGCTTCTTGTCTCGGCACGTCATGTACGTGCCCGGCCCTCGGAGTGTAATAGGTGACTTGGGTAGTCGAGAGAGATTTTGCACGCACGTGATCTCTCGATTGCCGATGGCTGCCAGGTACTCTTCCACCGAGTCCCCTAAAAGACAAACGTTAGCTGCAGAATAAGCTACAACTGTTTTGGAGCTCATATACATGGGCCTCTATCAAAATGCACTGACGCTCTGCCGGCATCATAGTACTCCCGACCTGTGGATAGGCCTACCGCAAATCTTTGGTCCTCAATAGCTATGCCATGGTCATCAATGTAGATTGGATGACTCAGGTTTTGCGAGACGAGGTCGTGAGCAAAGTAAAGACTCCCATATTGCGTAAACGTGGTGGACATCCATTTTTTTTGGTAGCGTACGATTTGTTTGACAATCTCCAACCGGTCTGCAAGTTCCAGCTTGTCCCAAATATGTCCAAGTTGAACTCCAGGAGCTTTCTGCATTATAATGTACTCGGCCCCCACTTCGTTGCTCTGGGCATCCGAACTCCAGACGTGTACTGTTGGGACCGGAGTCTCGAGGACGTGGCGAGCCTATATAGTATCAGCCCCACAGGTCCCGGTTATCACTAGGGCTGTTCGGCATCACAAATTCCATTGTCGCTACTTCGCTCGCGGTTGTAAANNATGGACCTGCCCAGCGTTAGGATTCGGCACTTTAGCGACGACCTGCTTGCCGTCTTCCATCGTCATTAGGAATGCTTTCGTGTACTGCCCGTCAGGATACTTTTCGGTAGCTACGCAGTATTTTGAACTAACTGCCGAAGCAGCTACCTGTGCTAATTTGTCCATGTTGAAAGGCACATATCTTTGTGACATCTCGAATTCTTCATTGCTCACAAAGCGACCTCGCGTGAAATTGAAGAAAGCCTCGTTCGCTTGCCAACCTGGATGGTATGAGTGCTAGTTAGGGAGAGTCCAGGTGCCAAGGTGCTTACGATCGTTTACATCTGATGATGACTCGTAGAATTTGTTGTGCATCTGCCTCGGCAAGATCTTAGTAGCAGGAGAGAAGGTAGGGCGATGTCTGCACGTCAGAGTGAGACATAGTGAGAAAGACTTCTTTGTATATGCGCCAAATGTATGAAAAATAGGCATAGCGGAAGATGAGCATTCAGATTCTATTCTTCAGCTTCCATTGCTTGTGTAGAGATCAGTCCTCCGTAGGGCTATTTAGAGTGTAGTATCGGCTAGCTCCCGTGCTTCGCGTCGCGGTGTTTACACAGTCCCTATTCGTGCGCGTATAAGTGCGGGACCCGGGGCTCTAACCGACGGTCAAAAACCGAACTTATCAATTTATCTACACGTCTCGCTGCTCAGTTATGACGGATAAACCAGAGCCCCCGACTCTACAAGACTCTCAAAAGCCAACAGAGTAATAGAGACACAAGGTCGAATTTAATACTGGGCTTAGAGACTCGAGACGTAGGTGATCTGGACGCCCTGCAACGGATTCGATCGAACACTTATTGACACCACACAGTACTTTTATACTCACCAGACAAGCTATCTCTCTCATATTTCATTCATTATGAGCCGTGCGGTGAATGCTTACTTGACTAGCTTGCCTATTTGGGTCATAAACAGCAGTTCTCGAATTGACAAGCTCGTATCTGCCGCCGGGACACTTGGCTCCAGAGCTGCACCGACACAAGCGGGGAATAATTGCGAAAAGATTGGGCTTTGCTTAGAATATGGGAAGGGATCTGATGAGAGCGGAAAGACGTCTTCGCCTTTAGATCGATAAGAGAGCAAGGAATCCTACACTGGAAGATTTGGCAAATAATAATTCGCACAAGATCTGGTCGCATGCAGATATTTTGATCGAGAACCAAAAAATTAGACTTGAGTACAGCCGCTGTTGGTGGTGCTACGGACCCAGAGCTACCTCTCACAAGTTGGGTCTTCGCGCAAGGAAGCATCTACCCAGGCCGGACTTGTGGAGGCACAGAGTTCGATTGAAAAGGTTTGAGCCAAAGAAAAGGTGCTCAAAGTCTTCGGCGAAACCGAATTGAAAATTAGGCTAGATCGTACCACCCACTAACCGACAGTCACAATAGTTCGATCAGACTGATCGCAAAGTCGTTCCGACGACCATTTCGGAAGATTTTGGCTATGAGAGCAGCAGGTATCAGGAGATTCATGCAACAAAGACCGGGTACAGGTATTGTTCTGAGCAGACTTCATCGGTGTGTGCGAGCGCTGCGACTGTCCTACTAGTGGCTCTAGGTAGACCTAGGCCCCAATAGAAGAATGAGGAGCTTTTTTCCTCTAGGTCCGAGCGATGCAGTCTATGATCATTTGAGCGTCTGGAATCACGAACTTCCAAGGAAACTTCAACGGATATAATGTGGCGTTTGTCTAGCTTGAGGCGGGTGAGCTAGAACTCCTTAGCTTTGCCAAAACGGTCATTATTTACACTTTCAGGTACACATCTAGAGACTAGTACCAGATAGAATGCGGGATGACTGGTCAGGCACTCAAGCTACAACTACCGAGCGCATGGTTGTGGCTAGTGCCGGGTATTCGTGCGACATTCAAGACATGGACAATTACTCATGCATTTGTTCTCCCAGCGTCGGTTTTCTGTCAAAGGTAAACTACTATGTCTGACGGGTTATACTTCAGCCAATCTCGGTCTCGGCCTATTCTTACTGGGCAAGACAGTACCCGAGGTACGGAGCCAACTAGCTTTGTTATAAATAATGTGAAGACTGGGTCCGAAGAGACTTCACTCCGCTCGTGGGAAAGATGGTGCACTTTGGGATCCAGCATGTCCCTGTTCCTTGGAAATTCGCTGTTACATCATATGCCGTCCTCTTCGCATCCCTGATTCACGGAGCACCCAGCCGAGTATATAAATGGAGACTCGCCCGTTGGGAGGGCAGCTTTCAACCACCTAGCACTGCATTGTGAGGTCTGGTTCCATTCGCAACTAAGAGGCAAATAACCTTGCAGACGCTTGCAAACAGTCAACAGTTATGAAGTCATCCTTGCTTCTCAGCCTTGGCCTCTTCTCAGGCACGATAGCCTTCCCATGGCTACACCCTGATGCCCGTCCAGAAGATCTCAAACGGGGTATGCAAACTATCAAACGTGATCCCGAGGTCGTTCGCATTATCCAGGAGCTCTACCACAAGCAGCAGCAGGAGAAGAGAGACTTTTTCGAAAATCGGGAAGTGCACGAAGCAGCCGCCGTCACCAACGAGAAGCGTGCGACAACATCAAATTGTCTCACCCATCCCTTACCCGACTTCTACCCAACCAACATCACCGGTTTGAAAAAGTTCCCCGAAGCAGCTTATCCGTATCAAGACCCTCAACCCTCAGACCAACGTGGTGCCTGTCCAGGCCTAAACACCTTGGCCAATCACGGCTACATTAACAGAAACGGAATTACTACAGTTGCCCAGACCATCGCTGCTGCAGCTCAAGTCTTCAACATGGGCGCAGACCTCGCAGCCTTCCTTGCTGGTGGGTCCCTCCTATTCGTTGGCGACATCCCCTCCATGACATACTCCATCGGTGGCGCCGATGCCCGCACCAACTCGCTGGGCATAGTTGGTGGTTCGCTGGGCACTGAGACCGGACTCTCGGGACACTTAAGATTCAAGGAGGGCGATGCTTCCGGCACACGCTGCGACTTCTATCTCTGCAACGGCGACAACCACAATCTCAACTCCAGCGTTTTCCTGGATCTGCAGAACGCGGCCAAGACCTATGGCGGCGGGCAATACAATGTGCCGGCCCTGACGCAACATTTCGCACACCAGTACACCAAATCGAGGAACAACAATCCTTATTTCTATTTCTTTCCTCCACAGGCAGCATTGGTCATCGGTGCGACTTACTTCATCGCCGGCTTCTTCTCCAACGGTACCATCGGGTCTGGTGGCGTCGCCAACGAAGCTTCTATTGCTTCCTTTACCGGCGCCTACTTCAACTCGGGCACCGGCACCGTTACGTACCAACCTGAACAGATTCCTCCTCAGGGATGGTATCGACGTGGCTATCCAATGTTCCTAAGCGAAGGAATTGATGCCATCATCACTCTCTACACTGGCGCTGCCGCTACACTAGGTAAGTCACAATCTATTTCTATCAACTTCTTTTCCAATTTCCACGGATAATAAAGAAGCTGGAATCAACTAACAGCCTTCGCAGGCCAACCCCTCCTCTTCGGCGCCAATACCGGCTCCCCCGGCGCCTTCACCGGCGCATTCTCCCTCTCCCAATTCGGCGGCAGCGGTCCCTACGACGGCACCACCGTCAACGGCGTCGCTTGCGCAATCGAAGCCTCCATCTACGGCAACTTCATCTCCGAATTCGGCACCATCCTCAACGTCGGCACCGCCACCCTCAACGCCTTCGAAAATCCCTTTGGCCAGTTCAAATGCCCGGTCCCGAGCGGTGCTCCGGCCGTCGAGGCCACTGCGCCGACGTACCCGGGCTATCCGAAACCGCAGCCGTGCACGCTGAACAGGCAGCAGAATGGGGTAGCGCAGTGCGCGCCCGATACAAACACTTATGGTAGGTTCAATACGGGCAAGATTCCGTTTTGCTTGAATGGGCCGACGGTGGCGGCAAGCGCGGGGAATCCGTTGCCGGTACCTCCTAGTTGAGGACTTCTTTGCGCTAGGGGTTGAATATGGGAGGTGGGTCTTTTAGCGGAAGACTCCGGGTGTACATAGCTTGCGTAGCTAGCTGAGAACATAGGGATCTGCTTTTGAGATCGAGGACACGAAAAGTAGAAAAATATACGTTATCGGGAATGTGGAGCCGCCGCAAAAACGCTTTTTGACGAGATATTGTGTAAGTTTGGTTCGATGATGAGCTAGATTACTACACTCGAGTAATGGTATAGATAAAATGTTAAAAGCCGAAGAGTTACAAGTGTGTCTTACTGAGATAAGAAAGAGGGTACTCGGAACCGAGCATCCTGAAACGTTGAGCAGCATGAGAAGCCTAGCAATGATGTATTAGGATCAAATTGGATACGCCGGAATCAAAAAGGGTTCAAAATGAGCGAAGAGTTGCAAGTCCAACTTGTGGAGATGAGTAAGAGGGGACTCGGCACCGAACATCCAGGCACCTTGAGAAGCATACTCGATCTAGCCTTCACGTACATGGCACAAGAGCGGTGCGAGAAAGCTGAACCGTTGCTGACAAGCCTGAGCAATATGGTATCAGCACATAAGGAACAAGGACGGTGGGAAGAAGCCGAAGAACTGCATTTGGAGATCATAGAGATAAGGGAATAGACCCTAGGAGATCATTAACGATGGCTAGCTGGAGCAGAAACTGATGACTAGACCCAAAGACCAGTTTGCCGAACAAAGATTTATATATAGCAACCCGTGATATATCCCCACTAATCGCCGCGATTCGACCAGCTTGTTCCATCCGCCAAATTCACAAAACAAACCGCAATCGCTCCCCCTCTAAACAATAGTGTCCTAGCTGACCAAAAGTTCCTGTCAAATTCCATGAAAGAATGACGAATGGTGGAGTCGCCCAAATTGTCTTTAGCAAAATTGATACCAAATCGTGCCAACTTGGGATCGCTCTATCGTTTATCGTGTGAAGGATTTGACTACGTCAACAGTTGTGGCTCCCCGTATCGTTGCGGCATCCCTCCAGTTCAGCTACTGGGCTCTGAAAGTACATCTCCAGTATGTTCTCTACCGTTTCGGATTCCAAAATCTGTGGTCTAGGGGCTTCGGTATCTAATTCTGGAACAGGTGTATTTCTTGCCCCCACCTCCATAACGGCGGATGAATCCAGCATGGGATGCTGTCCATCGCTCCAGCTCAATTTTTTTGATATTGGTGGTACGGTGGGTGCTGATCTACGTGGCGGGAGCATATCCATGATTAGCTCAGAGCCTCTTTTGTGAGAACTCTTGCGCTTGCGAAGTCCCTCGAGCTTCTCGGAGACAAAGGATACGACGGGCCGGAGAGAGGGAAGGCAAGCTGGTGTGGAAACCGGTCTCAAAATTAGAAAGCTCTGTTCCTGCTATGCGAAAGAATGGAGGAAAGTGCCATCTACTGACCACAAATAATGGATACGTTGACCTCGAGGATCGCCCATATTGGTACAAATGGCGCAACAGAACGGTTGAAGAGGCGACCACACGGTAGGACAGTCACGCTATGCCCCGAGGGTTCATCAGCGTGAGTACTTAAGCTCGACTTTGCATGAATATCGATATCTTGAAACGCATGGAAAACATACAAGCCACCGACGGCGAACATGGCTGTCAAAGTCATTTTTTGTGACCTCTTCAATCGGAGCTTCCAGATATGTGGGACTGGGAAGCCCAGAAGCACCAGATCGGTGACGATATGTGGGATTGAGCACAGCTGAAAACCGCGCCATCCGTTGAGGCGACAATCTTTGTTGTACCCAGCCCAGGAGTGAGGACAATTCGCCACGAAGCTCAAAACCAGCTAGATCACTGTTACAAATATGCAAAGTCTGACGTCGAGGGACGAGAGCGTACCGCGGATACCCCCCAGCATGTCACAAACGCGGCAAGGGCCTGAATGAAAATTCTTGCTGATCGGCGATTGGAGCCGAAAAGACGCCAGTAGAAAGCCAGAATAGAATACTTAACAATCCAAACACCAACTATCCAGAAAGTCGTGATAATGAAAATGATCTTTGCCGTTATCCGCTCGTAGCCCGGTTGGGCATACGTTATCGCTGAACGTGTACGTATAAGTTGCTGCTAAGAGCTGTCCAGGGTGTCGTCACTGTAGGTTGAACGACTTACCGATAAAAATACCGCAAGCCAACATCGTCGTGGCAAGGAGCTGCCATACATGTGAGCTCTACCGCGATTGAAATCCATCTTGGCTAACAGACACTTTTCGAAAATGGATAGCATAGGGAGTTCTCACCATAGCTGGTATGATAAGCCAGTCGTCATACCAGAGCCCGGCCTTTGAGACCCGTCTAGCAAAAAATCGAAGGCACGCAGTAATAATCGCCAACGCCCATGATGTTATGACACTACCTAGCATAAATTTTTTCCAAAACATCAGCACCGAGTTTGGCAGTTCGCTAGGCATTGCTGAACTCTTCTCTTGGTCTTTGCTAATGTAAAACGACTGACCCTCTAAATGAGCAAACCCATTCTTTGGGGACATTTGCGAAGAAAAGGGCAAGGTGGCAGATGGCAAGGTTGAGACACTGCGCCTAAGCCGTGCGTCTTTCCCGCAGGAGTACGGCGTAACGAGAATTTTAATTAGCGAGCTTTGCGTTTCGAGAATCCTGGCAATTCGATCCTGGCCGGTTGCTTTCTACTTATTATCGATTGTCCTGGCAGGTTATCATTAGTGTTTCTGTCCTTTATTTGAGTTCTTGGTAGCCTTAAATATCTGAGCCGAAGAGTTTTAAGGATCCGACGACGTGTATTCGATACTGCCGCCACGAGCCGGCCAAGGGGCTTATCGTGCTCGTTACGTGTAGATAGAACATGTAGCAGTTATGGCCGGGCAGTTGCCCATCATCAAAAAGGCAGCCAATCCTGCTAGAATCACATAAAGTTGTTTTATACCTTGTTCCCAGCCGCTAGCCTTCCTTGTCTTTGCTTGGCGGAGATTCAGTCTTAGGCATCTATGCACCTTCCTGCGTGTCTCTGGATAACATTGGCGTGGTAGGTGTGCGATGAATTATGGGAACCTTGATGCAATTACATCAGAGATATCTGTTAGCTACCGTTTTAGGGATCAGGAAGCGATAGCGCCAGGATATTGTATTACGATGGCTGGTGCTAGCTGTTCTTGAACAAGGTAGGAATCGCGGTAGGTATTTCTCTTTAGATGAAGTAACGGGAATACAGAATGAGGAGACGATGTTTGGATGCTTTCCACGTATCTGATGCAGTGGAGATAAAGATCTATAACACATGTTTATTTCGTTGCGTGTATGCTTGCTTTATATATCTGCTTTGGGAAATGTTTGTTTGCACCCTTTGCCCACATCGACTCAAGTAGGCACTATCTTGAGAAGAGTAAATAACGGACCTCCCAGCGTACCGATTGTCAAGAACCCCCCCACGGTGGCATAGTAAAATTCGCGCAGCTCCCCTGCCTGACATTGCAGAAACAAGTTCGGAAACAAGCCCGCAAACTCACAAGCTATAGCGGCTAATCCGAATTTATCGAGCTCGTTGGGGTCTGCGAACTCTAAAGTCCAGACGCCTGCTAACATGCCGGCAGGAGTACTCGCATACAAGGGACCGGAGTCGCTGTTGGCTTGAAGCGTGCCGTTATCGAACAAAGTGAAGTTTGCGGCTCCGGTAGAATTTTTGTTGTTGAAGCGGAGGGCTGTATCGAGGCTCGAAGGGATGAATGGCTCGGGGTTGGGGATGAGAATAACGTATAAGTCGACGAATTCGGTCGCGGTTTCGTTTGCGATGAGGTAGAATGTTGAGGGGGTTGAGCTGGGTCCTGTGGTTGAGGACGTGGAGAAGGTAGTTGATGCTTGATGAGTTGAGTTGATTGGTGTAGAAGATGGTATGGTGGTGGTGCTGATGCTTGTGTTGTAGGGGGAGTAGGTTGATGATGTTAGGACTATGGTTAGCAGGCTCAAGAGCCAGCAGATCTGTACGAGCATTTTCGACGCTGCGAGATGAATTGAAGCGATGGTGAAAAGAACTGCCAGAGAACAGATCTGAGACCTCTCACCTTTTATACAAGCAACGATTAGCGAAAAGTACAAGGAGAAGTAATCTTATGACGTCTCGTCTGACTGTGTCGTGACTCAAATAGGCAGGCGGATTCTAGAACGAGACAATGAAAGCGAGCGGAGGGGGGGAGGGGGTCCTACCGATCGCTCCAGTGCTTCGACTTGCATGTGGAGACCTTTTCTCCGAACGATAGTTCTCATCTGGATATGCTCGGCTTCTTCACGTCCAGCAATCACGAACTCGATGCAAACTATATCATCATTACAAGAACTTCGGTATTCCATCTCTATTACTTTCAGTATATGCTACAGAACACTCATGATAGCTCGAAATGGGATCAATGCTGATAATGCAGCCGTCGATGGAATGCGGTAAAGACTCAGCGACAGGACAGGACACGGGCATCCTCGTACACCAGTTAGTAGCAGGTAACGCTGACTCGGGACCTACCCAGACTTCGGAAGCTCTCGCTCAGGATAGTGCGAGCTGCAATTCGTGACTGTATCGGCCTTCTTTTTATAGAACGACCTCCTCTCTAGAGCAAAATGCCAAGAGACCGAGCCGAGTTCGTTGCCCATTCTTGTCACCAATTACAGTATGCAAACAAGCCTTTGAATCCTACATTCTTTCGACTCGTTGAAGCTTTCACTGTGCGTGAGCTTTTGATAGCTAGCAACAGTTCCTACTTGAAAAACACGCAATACACACACCTTCTCATGACATACCTGAGATTGCAAACACAATGCCATCAGTCATCTTATTACAGTGTAGCAAGACAAAGGAATACCTCGCAAGAGGCGGGCTTGGACGTGGAGAAGGGAAAGGGAAAGGGTTAGCGAGATGAGATGGGATTGTATGAGCATCGACAATACCAT
Source organism: Parmelia sp. 050094 (assembly GCA_018257885.1). Taxonomy (NCBI): domain Eukaryota; kingdom Fungi; phylum Ascomycota; class Lecanoromycetes; order Lecanorales; family Parmeliaceae; genus Parmelia; species Parmelia sp. 050094. Next base: position 18,190 of record JAEUBB010000262.1, read on the forward strand.
GAAGCTTGATGCAACGGCCATTGGCAGTCGCTGGCTACACGGCACCACTATTCTTATCACTGCCTTCCTCTTCGCTCGCTCTCCTCGCATACCCAGGTTCCAGCTCCCCAGCCTTCCAGAAATACTGCGCGCCAGGATGATTATCCGCCAATCGATTTCCTCCAGGCCTGGCGAAATAATTCTCCCTCAAAGTTCCCCCGGGCACCGCGTAATCCTCCCAGAAGACGCCCCTGCGTCTCAACTCCGGGATCAACAGGGTGATGATATCTTGGAACGTTTCCGGAATGCTCGCGTAGCTGAGATTGAAGCCGTCCACATCCGCTACCTGGATCCACCGTTCCAGCTCATCTGCCACTGTCGTCGGATTACCTACAATCTTGGCGCCATTCCCACCCAAGACGAGCCAATCGGCGATGGTCCTTTTGTTCCACGTGACGCCCGTCGGCGACGTCGAGGCCCAATGATTCACCATGCTCCTGACGGCCGGCGGCGCCTGCTCGCTGAATCGGAAATCCTGCTCGTCGGAATACTTGCTCAGGTCGAACCCTGACCACCCTCCGAACAAAGCCAACGCCCCCTCTCGATCTCCATACGACGTGAGCTCCTCCAACTTCTTCCTCGCCGCCTCGTCGGTTTCGGCGACGATGACAAGCAGGCCCGCGGCAATCTTGATGTCTTGCGAGTCCCGTCCCAGCTTCGCGGCTTCCTGCCGTATGCTGTCGACAGAGGGACGCACTAGTTCTGGGGTTTGTCCGTTTAGGAAGATGGCTTCGGCGTGCGTGGCGGCAAACTTGCGGCCGGCGGATGAGGTGCCTGCTTGGAAGAGGAAAGGCGTGCGCTGCGGGGACGGCTCGCAGAGATGCGGGCCCGGCACGGTAAAATATTCACCTTGGTGATTGATCTGTCTTACGGCTTTGGGGTCGGCGTATGCGTTGTTGTTGGGGTGATTGTCGCCTTGCGACGGTGGGAACACAGCGTCGTCGCGCCAGGAGCCTTCCCAGAGCTTGTAGGTGACGTGGAGATATTCGTGCGCGATGCGGTAGCGCTCGTCGTGTTCTATTTGCGTCTTCAGCGCAAAGTTCCGGGCGGCGGAGTCGAGGTAGGATGTCACGATGTTCCAAGCCACGCGGCCGTTGCTGAGGTGGTCGACGGTTGAGAATCTCCGCGCAAGGGCATAGGGCGCGTCATAGGTTGTGGAAGCGGTGACGCCGAAGCCGATACTCGTAGTCCCTGCCGCCATTGCCGGGATGGTGTATAAGGGGTCATTGATGGGGAATTGGGCGGCGGCGGGGATGGTGGGGTCTAGGTTGGCGGGACCTTTGTAGACGTCGTAGCCGCCGAGGACATCGGCGAAGAAGATGGCGTGGAATTTTGCTTCTTCGAGTTCCTTGGCCAGCGCGATCCAATGGTGGATGTCTTTGTACTTGCGGCCTTGATCTTTAGGGTACCTGAACAGACCCGGGTTCAGGTGGCCTGGTGCCTGCATGGCGAAGGCGTTGAGGATCCATTGTTTCTTTGATTCTACCATGATGATGTTGATGATGATAGTTGTAATAGGGAGATATCAGAGTCAAATTATTCCTATATACACGAGAGGAAAAGTTATTTCGGTGGAGAAGGGCACATGACATGTGAGTTCTATGAAGCAGGTCAAAGTTTAGTAAGAAGCAGCCCGGACAATAGAGATAACATAGCTACATACCAGAAGCTACCCGCCTACAAGATATCTTGCATGATTTGCTATCAGATCATATCCCAACTGATACTGTTGGAAGTTGATCGTTTCATAGGAAAATGACAATGACGTGCATCCTTTCACCATTAGCCGTTGCGATTGCGCCATCGCGGGGACGCTGCAGCCCCACCTGCCTATCTCATGCGGGATGAGGTGGGGTGAAGAAAGTCTCATTTGTCTCGTATCACCATGACTGCCTGCTCATTATGCCATGGCAAGGCATGTATATCCTATCTGAAATCCTCAGCGTATACAACACATAACCTTTTCCTAAGACCTTTCGAATAACTTGCATCAAGCCATACAACAGTACATTGTGACGAGATGACTGGTGCATCTACTCCGTCCACGTCTTCATCTCAATACTCAGATCATCAACATGGTAGTCAGACTACTGTAGACTCCTCTGAGGGTGCATCGTGGCCTCCGCGTGATGAATCATCAAAAGCTGGGTTTGAGCTTGAGGAGCATCCGATAGACGAGTCGCTAAATCTGAAAGTTGGTATCAAATACCTATCGGACCAATTCCGACGTGCAATGAACGACTCTGACCCATCTCTAGGTCGCGGTCATTGGCGCTGGCATATCTGGCATTACGGCTGGCATTCTGCTTCCCATCAAAGTTCCCGGCATTTCGTTGACTATCCTGGAGAAGAATGTTGATGTGGTAAGTGCACTCTCACTGGACTGTCCGTCATCGAACATCATGCCGATTTGAAGCCTTGTCCGTCATGTGTAGGGAGGCACCTGGCTCGAAAACTCATACCCCGGCGTGCGGTGCGACATCCCCGCCCATGTCTATCAATCAACCTTTGAACCTAACATCAGCTGGATGGAGGAGTACGCGCAGGGGAGCGAGATCCGAGATTACTGGCAGCGCGTGGCACGCAAGTACGGTGTCTACGAGCGTCTTCGTGTGAGAACTAACGTCGTCGCGGCTGATTGGGTCCCAGAAGCCGCGCAGTGGCGATTGGCTTTAGAAGATCTGGCAATATCGAGGAAATACAGTGAGGATTTCGACGTGGTGGTCGCAGCGATAGGCCGTTTCAACGCGTGGAAACTCCCGGAATATCCTGGCATTGATTCGTATGCCGGCCGTCTGCGTCATGCGAGCAACTGGGACCCTGAGTTCGATCCGCAAGGGAAGTCGGTCGCGGTCATTGGGAACGGTGCAAGCGGTATCCAAGTGGTTGCAAACCTTCAGAAGGTGGTGAGTCGACTGGATCATTATGCTAGGAGTCCCACTTGGATCGCTGGCTCTTTTGCCGGGGAGGGTGAAGGCAGGAAGCTCGAACCGTCGTATTACCCGCCTGAGATATTGCAGTCTTTCGAGGATCCAGAAGTGTATCTTAACTTCCGCAAGAAACTCGAGGGAAAATTTTATGGGAGATTCGAAACAATCCTGAGAGATTCTGAAGGGAACAAAAAGCTGAGGGAAGAATTCCAATCGTCGATGGCAGAGAGGATCAAAGACAAGCCGGAACTTCTCGAGCACATACTCCCCGATTTCTCGCCCAACTGTAGACGACTCACTCCTGGACCCGGATATCTGGAAGCCTTGGCTCAACCAAACGTCTCCTTTATCCGCACGCCGATCGCCAAATTCACAACCGACAGCATCATAACAACCGACAACATCGAACGCAAAGTCGATGCCGTCATCTGCTGCACCGGCGCAAACAGAGACATGCTCCCCCCATTCCCCATCACCGTCTCTGGCACCGGCACCCTCCAAGAAACCTGGACCCCCGACCCGTACACGTACCTTGGGACCGCCACGCCCTCCTTCCCCAACCTCCTCTTCATCCAAGGACCCAAAGGCACCGGCTTCAGCGGCACCGTGCCAAACCAGATCGAAACGCAGACGACATATATCGCCCTCCTACTCCGCAAAGTCGCATCCCAACGCATCAAAACATTCGCCCCATCCAAGGCCGCAGCGGACGACTTCGTCGCGTACAGCGACGCTTTCTTCAAGCGGACCGTTTGGACCGAAGGATGCAGCTCATGGGCGAACGGTGGGAGGCCGGGCGCCAGGATCCATGGACACTGGCCGGGCAGCGCGTCGCATTTGAATGTCGTGAGGAGGAGTCCGAGGTGGGAGGATTGGGAGTGGACGTATAGGTCTGAGACGGGGAATCGGTTTGCGTATTTCGGGAACGGAAGGACGGGGAATGAGGGGGTGGGGGGTGAGGGGGATGATAAGGGGCCGCATCCGGATCTGGTGGGGTATCTGAAGAGGCCGGATGAGATTGATTTGAGGGTTTATCATGAGGAGTGGTTTGATGTCTGAGTGGGGGTTGACTTTGCGGGCCGGTATCAGCGTCTTGAAGTGGGCGTCGTCGGTACTGAGGTGCTTTCGAAAACTCTTTCGTCCATCTCGTCTTCAAATCTGTCTAGCCTGGGTGCTCGTGAACATTGTGAATATAACAGCAGCCGGAGCGGAATGCCTACCAAAAATGTGCGGTCAGAGCCTAGGCATGCTTTTCAGTTACCAAGCCTGTGCTCAGGCGCCTTTCTCTTTGCCCTCCCCTCAATTTAATGTTGTTCTCTCTAGTATTATCGTACTACTACGTACCCTTTGGAAGATCTGTGAGGGTGGCTAGGGACGACGAGATCGGTAGCAGGAACTTTTCATTCTGGCTAGCTTCTTAGTCGGAACAGTGGGACTGTTGGTTAGTGGGTCTCATGATCTAGCCGCTGTTTCATGGATATATATCCACTTGCGCCCATGCGGAGGACACGTATGGCCTGGGAGCTCTATTTATATGAGTCTCCCACCAGCAGATGGCTCCTCATTCGAATCATTCTCCTTCAGAGCCATAGCATTCTTTCCCACCCGCCCACGCCTATGTATGTAGCCAAACTAGCTAGCTATCTTGACTCCAGGTCTATGCCGCTTAGGCATGGGAGTTTTCCGGCGCTGAGGTACGTCATGCAGCCTATCTATGGCCTTCTGGGCCTAGCTAGGCATGCTGCTGGGCCTATTGAGGCCTACTGACCCTGGCGCTAGGCCAGCCCAATCATCTATTTACATATCTACTTTTGCTGGCGTTTCAGAGTTGAGTATGCCTTCATTGTGAGGGAGAACACTAATCTTAGAATTTATGCGATTAGTGCCTCTTGAGGAGAACGCAGGAATGCATTAACGGAGCCTCACGCCCCAAAAGGGTTTGTCGGAAGATGAGTTCCCAACTTGATAGATATTTTAGTACTTACCCAGGAAATGAGGTGATTAGGTTGATCACCTTCGACTTGTAGAACAATGATACGCCCAGGAATTTGGGTTAAACTAATGGTATTGAAATGCCATTTCTCTCTGACTGTGTACTGTTGGAATTTGATGCACCGCCGCTCTCAACACCTAGCCACCTAGCCAATGGCCACGTGATTTAGGGTCGTGGCATGGGTACATGAGTAGCCTTCACACCATTCTTCAGATCCAATCAATCAATCTTTTATAAATTTCAACATGTACTGGTAGTAATGATAGCATTCTACAAAAATGGTCACTTCAATATAGAGAAAAATAGATGACCAAAATAGCCACAATCGGTAGGTATACAAAACAGCAGTCTATGGCGGTGAAAATCAAAAAGAATAGAAACACGATACCGGGTGACCTCTATAATACAATACGCAGGAACTCCCAGTCAACGATGTCCTCAGCTAGCGTCACCAAAGCAGTACATCTAATTGGCAAATTAGTAATCATCTTGGTTCTCCAGTCAATGAATCCATCTTTTTGAGGTTCCGTTGGAGTATCCGGACGGCGAACCCGATGGTGTGGGCGTGGCGAGCGACAGGTGCGAGGAAGATGTGGAGTTCGTCGCAATCGACGCATTTGTCGCATGCTCCGTCAACGAGATACCGAGAGATTTTCCTTGAGTCACAACTGGACTGATCTCTTTGAAGTTGCATAGGTTCATGAAATAAAACTCTAGAAAAGATATGAGCGATCGGTGTATTGCAGATTTGGGAGATTATGGGAGACTCACCGGTAGCGGCGGCTGCGTAGCTCTCGGCGTTGTAGTCTGGCGATGGTAGGTCTGAGTCTCCATCGTACTTCTTCAGCCAAGCTCTTGCACCGGTTAATTCGGGTTTGGTTTGTGCGTCCAAGGTGCCGTGTAGGCCTTTATCTTCGCCGTCTTCGGAGGGTTCGAGACCCGCCTCGGCCGCGAGAGAATCGAGATGGGTGAGCTCGTGGAGGATGGTGTGGCCTGTTTTGATTAGCGTTATGATCAAATGTATTGTTGGCACCAGGACTGACCGGCGGTTTGGAACCAGTCACACTTTTCTTTGCTGTTGGCGTGTTTATCCTTGTTGCACCAGCCGGATTCGGTATCGTCTCGGTACGGATCACCTGGATTCTCACCCTTACTTTGATCATAAAGCAGGAATTTTGTCTGCTTCTCAGTCCAAAACTTTTTACAGATGTATACGGTCTTTCTATCATCTGGCCCTCCCGCGGTGGCATCCGTGAAGGCAAGGCTTCTGATTTGGGTTATGAGCACCATTTTGATTTTTAGAGTTGGATTTCGAAAGCTTACGTTTTGGTACACTCTGGGTTGGTCCCGGAGCAATCAAACTGAATGCTGAAGTACTGAGTAGCCGCGGAGATACTTGACATCATCGCCTTGTAGTGGGTGTATTGAACATTGGGGGATTCCCCACCAAAGTAATGAGTGAATCTGAATGATATGTTATCCCCTGCTCTTCGAATGGATATCCGGGTATGGGACTTACGCTAGGCTGGTATCAGTACTGGAGGCTGACGTAGTTGCGAGTTGTACGGCATCTTGGTATGCTTGTTGGACAACACTCTTCTTGGTGGGGAATCCATTCTTTGGCTTGTAGCCACTGTTGGATGGGGGAGCGGCGTCGCAGTTGGCATCGTAT
>JAEUBB010000262.1:24843-38792 GCA_018257885.1 Parmelia sp. 050094
GTAACCAATCCATTTCTCTTGGCTAAGTCTCTAACAATCAAAGGACCGCGCAGACTTCTGGCGTGTTCACGTTCATTCACTTCTTCGCGAAGTCTTAGAGGAGAATCAAGCCTGTCAGTTGTCCAACCAGCGGATACGAAAAGCAGACAGTAGAACAAGCCTAATACGAGAAGGGAGGGAGACGGCATGATGGAGATGGGTCTTTTGAGCTTGTTTTCGAGTTGACAGGATGAATGGTTACAATAGCAAAGAGCGACAAAGGCATTATATAGGGAATCATACCGTCTTCTTCTCTTTCTCTTTTGGCGTAGCGAATACTAGAAAGGATTTAATAGAATAGGAAAGTGGGATAGATGTGGTAGGCGGTGCTGACCTACGCCTATCCCTTGAAACAAATGTAATGGCCGAAATGGAGGGCAGGTGCTCAACGTAACCTCGGATGACCACAAGTCGGATATGGGCTGTGTAATCTGTTGACCTGATGAAGAGTGGATCATCTCTGCCTTGGGAGGCACGCTCGGCGTTGTTACACGGCGCACGTCAAGGTTTTATAAAATGAGAGACGGTAAATCACTGGAAGGTGAGACTCGGAAGGGCAACGTAGCATCCAGGCTAGATGTCTGTCTACGTGAACATATCAAGAGAAGATCTTTCCTTGCCAGTCAGAAGACCTTTTATCGATGCCGCTGAGTGATTTCGATCAAAATCTTTGGAGATAGCAAATTAGAAAAAATCCCTGGGGAGTTCCTAAGAATTAGAGAAGCCTACAAATGCGGAGAGTGGAGCTTCTGAAACCCAAATAGTCAGCTGGAATCCTTTTCAATATATGAAATACTCATATTGTACTAACCACCGAGTTCCTGAAGCACACGGGTGCGGCATGACTGTCGATCCATTTCCTGAGGAAAGCAAAATTCTAATCCGGCACCGGAATTGGGTCGAAAGAAGACCAGTCTGTGATCTGTTACTGCGCACACTCTTAGCTAATTCCAAACGACTTGCGTTATAGGACGCTCGAAGAAGGTCCTATGCGGATCTGGGTCACCATAAAAGCCGGACGGGTCTTCTAAGCTCAAATCTCCGAAAGCTGAGCATGTGCCCTATGTCAGACCTTTATTTACGAAGCCGTGCTTGATTGATGCAACTCAGCTCCTTTATAAAGCATTTGCGAGCATTGTGGATGCATCATGCGCCGCTCGCCCCTTCATCAGGGTAAGCATTGCCGCATTGTACCTTCCAAGTAAGTTCTGCGAAAGGACTCTTGTTCTCCTCTCATCGACTTGTACCACACGCAGTTCACTCTGTTGATATCTATTTTAAATATACGATATAACAACTTGCAAATTCAAACGTAGAAGAAGGTTATAGGAAAATTACGATAGCGGAGTACTTTGACTGATAGGAGAATAATAATACTGGTTGTTAAAAGGTGTGACCGAGGGGTCAATAAAAAAAAAGGAACATAACCTTACAGCGGCGGGGTACTAAGCGTAAAATTACTACTACTGGACTAGGGTAACTTTGTCAACGCCTCCCTCACAGACTAATATTCAGGGTATATTGTAACGCCTCTGCCACTGTCTCGATTTCATAACATAGTGCCATACTGATATGCTTTTCATCTGAACATTTCGCCCTCGTTGATCACCCAACCAGGGGCGAAGGGTGTGTAAGCCGCTAAGCCTCCTATTGCGTTTGAAACGACGCGTAAGCCCAGGCGCTTTCATCCTCCGAGGACAGAATTTCCAGTATAACACCCGTGGTCCATGGTGTTATGTCATCTCTGTCCCTCCTGTCAGCTGCCTTCCTTGCCAGCAGCGTGATTGACCTATCCTTTGCCTCTTCTACTCCGTCTCTTTGTTGCAGCCTTGTCGCGCACTTTTCCCTTTCCTTTTTCCATCTCTCGCCTTCACTCTAACATCAACAGTATACATACTTGCACGATTTGCCTAGCCTTCCTTAACTGGGCCTTTAGATCACCCTGTTAAAGAGACAGAATGACAGGTCGAGGGGATGGTCGTCTCTTTCGGCCGTACGTACCTCTTGAAGCTTGCCTGCTATCAAGAAAGGGCTTACCATGATGATACAGGTCTGCAAATCCTGCAGTGAAGATAGGTATATCGCTGTCAACATCCTCGCCGATACTCGATCCAACATCCTCAACCCCATTCTTTCTGATCGTGACGGCCCACATTCTCAAAAACCCGCGCCCCGGCTCTCCCATTACCCTCACTACTCACCTCAATCCTTTCGGCTTCCTTGGCAATCGCTCTTTCCACAACATCGTCTGTACATTCCCCGAGACGAAAAGCTCCAAGTGTATTCAGATCTGGCCGATTGGCTGGCCTCATTACATTTGGGATCGAGACAACCTGAGAGATAGTTGGGAGTTCGTGACGGTGCCTGCGGATGGAACGCTGGTGACCAAGCATCAGGTGGATCCAGAGAAGATAGCAGAGGCTAGATTGGAGGTAGGAGAAAAATATCAGGCTTCCTTCACGAATAAGTGTCTTGGGACAAGATGGTGGGCGTACGGATCGTTGGAGGAATTTGAAGGTGTAAGGTTCGGGCAATGGCGGGTGGAAGAAGGAAAAGAAGACAGCGGAAGAGAGGAAGATGACAGAGGAGGAGAAGGAACGGAAGCGAAGGAGTCAGTGTATGAAGGGAAGTTGCTTATGGGTGAGATGCCAGATGATTTAGCCCTTGTGATTGAAGAGGGAACCGCCGAGTTCGAAATTGGGTCAGTGTCGAAGCTTGACGAGCGTGAGAAGATCTCTAGCGGCCTGGGCAAGATTGATCTAGAGCGAGCTGTGGAAGAGTAAAGCGATAGTCGCGTTAGTAGGACTCTGGGTCGGTAAGCCTCATGCAGGCTAGTCTTATTGTTGCTAAGGCTGAGGGCATATGTGGATACGCTGGATACGAGCGGGATTGGTTTTGATATACTGATCTGGTTTGTGGGGAAGCTGGTGGGGCGTTCAATGAGTGGGTTTACGGCGCATTAGTCGACGATTGTTAGTTGGGAGGCGTTTTGTTGGGGAGTGGTGGGGGGAAGAAGGGGGCGAGGTTGGAGGGGTTTGGGAGTTGGGCGGGTAAGGGATGGGACTTTGGGGGCCCGGGGTGGGAGATTGTTTCGTGGATTGTAGTCATTGCGGTGAGAGTAGAGGTGATGCGTTATCTTTGGAACACCGCATTCCTATTCTTGGATCTGAGTCCCTGCATCCTGCTCTATCGGTACCAGCTTCTGCCTTCAGTTGCGTCTATGTTTCCTCAGCTTAGTAGCTATGTCAAATCATGGCGGATGGGGTGCCCGACCAGGACTAAATCGCTATGGCAAAACCCGATTACTTGCTTCCAAGTCTGATTACGCTCAATAATTCCTCGCCGAAGTCTATACAGCAGCAGAGTCACTTTTCTCTGTACCTGTGATAAGCTGCTTCCACTTCTTGGTGGAACGAGTCAATTAACTGAGTTCTGAACCACACTAGCCGAGGAGCTCTAGTGAAAAGACATGAGATTATCTCATCAGGACTGGTCGTCTTATACTTGATGAGCCTCTCGATATCTAGGGATCTGAGCTTAGGAAACAGCGGCAGATTTACCTCAGCCCCTGTTTCCTTGGTTTGCCAAGGTCCGGCAGCGTCTTGCGTGATAGCTGAGGTGCTTCCGTCGTTGATTCCTCCCGGTTGTTGCGATCCGCTTAGATTGCTACCACTGGTCACAATCTGCTCCAAGCCCGAATATTGAAGAAAGTTCGAGACATTTAGTACACACGCACTCAGCTCACAGTTTCGCAGTTTCGGACAATTTCGTCCCAGGTGGTAAAGAGACTTGGTCGAGAGTCTTCCCCAGCATTGAAGATAGATTTCCTCCAGATAGGGCAACGATGACGAGAGGGAGGAGATGTGGTCGTCATTGATGTCAGATCCGTCAAGCTTCGGACCACGCCTCCAGTGGTTCGAAATAGGCCCCCAGTCATCAGTGTCCTCGTCTTCATCATCATCATCATCATCATAGTCCCCGTAGAGTGACAATTTCATCAGTCTTGGGCATCCTTCGGCTAGAGAAACAAGGTCCAGTCCGCGAATAGCTGAGCAAGATTCGAAGGCGACGATTAATGATCTGAGATCAGAGAGACATGCTATGGCAGCAAACAAGGTTGAGGCATCATCTTTCAAGTGGACATTGAGAACCCTGAGCTTCTGCATCTGTGTCGCAAAGCTTATAAGAGTTGCTTCCTCACTGGTACAGCGAAGGATTCTGAGATCTGCGAAGGGAGATGTTGTACTCGCCGCTACTAGAGCAGCAGTTTCTCCCCATATGTCATGTTCGAGATCTAGACTTATGAGGTTGGGGCGAGCTGCGAGGTGTTGAAGAATATCAGTCTCCAGGTCGTCAGTCTCACCCAGCTTAATGGTTTTCAGAGAAGGTGTCGCCTCCAAGAATCTCAAGAGACCGCCTCTGTTGAGACCCTGAAAATTAAAATTTATTTCTTGGAGATGTGGGCACTTATTTGAGAGTCGAATCAAAATCGCATCAATTGCTTCATCATGCTTTAGGCCAGTATCGTCCGAGTCTGGTCCAAAAGTCACGCCCAATAAAAAACCTCTTAGCGATGGCTGAAGATGCTGCAGAAGCCACTGCGTGCAGGCGAGGTCAGCGCTGAAACAAGCAACTGCCTTCAATCGAGGAAGTGATAACTGTGAGAATGCACGAAGGGGTCCAATGTCGTCGGGATGGTGGTATCCAGTGATGAATCTTTCGATCTTGTTCGCATACATTTGTGCTCTACCGGACGCCACTAGAGACACAAGAGCTGAAACAGGCGGAGTTCGCCATAAGCTATCGGTAGCTTCGTCTGCCCAGATACTATTCACTTGAGCACATGTGAATAGGCTTTTGCTGCTGAGAAAGGTAAAGGTGATGTGAAGAATGTCTGGCAGATTGAGTGCACGCGTAGAAGCCATGGTTAGATGTTCTAGATTGACTTTGTTTTGAGTGGAGTTCGAAGATTCTGATGATGGACTTGCCGGGCCCACCTATGACTCATGGGATTAGTCAAATGAGATTTTCACCTCGAGTCGCGTTCTGAGGGCGAAATTACAGGTCTGCTGCGAATCGTGGTCTTGCCTTTAGAGAGGTAAAGCTTGGCCAAACAGTGCCTTGGTGTGCAGCTCGATTCAATGTAAGAGTGTCAGGGACTTGATGTTGGATCAGAATAATGTTGAATCAGGTTTGAATGAAATCTACTATGAGGTTCTAAGTAAAAAGGATTGAATGTGAAGAAGATATGTGTCGCCAAGACTAGCTAGCCTACCTAGGCCTAGCCTGGTAGAAGGAGAAGGCTGGGCCGAATCCTGAGCTGAAACCATGACAGGAGTTTTGATCAAAATCTTACCTCGTTATGAAACATAGGCTAGCCAAGGTCCGTGGCGCGTTTTAATCTTGCCAGTGCAGACTCATCCGCAGCAAAGATTGACAAGAGTTCTGTCCTACAGCCTTTCGAGTACCTTGCAAACCCTCAGCAGCGGTTAGTCTTTGATACCACGCTGTGTGAGCGACCATCTTAGGCGCAAAGAGGCCTACACCCGGTCAGTAAATATTTCGCTAGAAAGGCGCATACTTCTGGTCCGAATGTGGTATGTCTATGTGCACGGCTGTTCACACTTACAAAGAGGTTGTGATCACGCAGATAGAGAGCATGGACCAAGTACCACAAGTGGAGGGCTCAGGCTGCCAGGTCATTGTCCCGGTGCCTCCGCCTTTTCCGACGGGGATCGACAACATACTACTCGTATCGATCAATGCTCAGGCACTGTACTGTGCGGGCTGGCAAGAGCATGACGAAAATCTTCGACGAGTCTTGTGCGTCCTCATTTGCGTGAATGCAACTTTCCCCATGAGAAAGCATTTCCCGTTCTCGCACGGCGCGAGGAGAACCTTGCGCCATTGCAAAAGAAGCGCCGAAGACGTGAACTCGTCCAAGTGTACCAAGTGTTCGGCGAAGCCCGTGGAGCTGCGTTCTGGAATTCGCCTATGCGATGCAGCTGTCAGCCGTTTAGCTGAAGTTGGTCATCCGGTACTGCCGCCTGTGGTGTATGATCTCGCTTCCACAATAAAAGGGCGAGTCTGAAAGAAGGCAGCGTTGTAACATCAAAGCGTATCGCCATTCAACATATGTTTGAAAATAATTGATGTCACGGTCACTAGGTCTGGCCTGCATCGTTCTCCCTGATAATCTCTGGTCGTGAATGTCAGCTGGTTGACAAATAGATCATAGGCTGCATCGGGGATGTACAGCCGTTTTCGAACAGCTGTCATAGGGACAAGCAGGCAAGCTGCTTTTGTGGCGCTCTAAGTACCTTCCATGCGTCTTCTGTGCGTCAGTAGCTGAGACGACCTCGAAGCTTGATTCGATGCATTAGTATGGCGCAATCGCGAGACAGCTAAAGAATTTTGATCAGACAAAGGGCATGTGGCAAGTGGCAGCCCACCTAAGCGCCCTTGATCGCTTGATTGGAGCAAAGTCCAGGGCATGGCAGCCACACCTCAGAAGAAATCCATCGCTCTGACCGTGTTAGAGGTAGACTAAGGCCTACAGAGGAAACTCGAATGCAGGTACATTTTCTGGGAAAGATAAGCTTCGCACATTGGTAATTAACGTGACCCTTTCCACACAACAGAACCTACGAGGATGTGTCCACTAATGTAACTAGGGTAACGAATAGGACCAACACACAGCTACGGGAGGCTCTTCACATTCGGAAGCTGGCTGATTGTCATCATTTGTCTTCCTTGGCACCTTGGACACCCTCATTGGAGAATATCCTTATCGCTGATCTTAGCGAGACGTACCGCTCAAGCAGTCTTAAGTACCTACCCAATGCGCTCAGAGCGGCACGAACCGACCTAACTGGTCAACCCCGAGCCGACGATCCCTACGACCAACTCTTCCTTTTTCTTATTCCCAGTGTCAATATGACAATGTCTTTTCTAAAGTTGCCCAATCACATATTCTCTACCTACTGCAACCATCCCAAATTGCAATTAACAGCTTCCTTCCAAAGCCATCTGTAAGGTAGCCACTCACCGTTGGAAGGCGCTTTTAGTACAAGCCTTTTCTTGGCATCCCCCACGAGAGGTCTTTTGCCTCCCGGCCCAGCTAATGCAGCATCATATCTCTATGTACACAGGATCTAATTGGTCCATTTGTTGTGTTTTTTGCACCAAGACGAATCACGAGCTCGCTGATGTTGAGTCGCCTTCGCCCCATCAGCTCGCTCAGCTTTCCAAGGACCTGCCGTGCGAAGCAAGTGAAGTGGCGACGGAGCTCCTTCTTGTCAGGGACGACGTCCGAGAGACTGACGAGGAGCACCTTGGGGATCGCTCTAGTCTCCCCCTATACTCTACAAGACCATTTTGCCTCTAGTTACTCGGTTCCAGGGAAGCCCTGGAAATGCTTGCACTTGTACGAAACTCGCCTCCTCCTTTAAGAAAGGGGGCATGCGATGTCTGGACGACTGAATCACGTGGGGGACCTACGAATTTCTATAAAGTGCGGTTGATTTCGTCCTGAAATTGATCCATCATTCGAAAGTCGCCAACTCATAACTTTCGTCTGCTCCTACTGCCCTAGCTCCAGCTCCAGTCCCGCTTCAGTGTTCATTGTGAGCTATGCACTTCTCAAAGCTTGGTGCGGCTTCGGCCATCCTCTCCGTTGCAGCTGCTTCCCCAGCGGAATATGAGTCCACTGTCGACAGGCGAGGCCTGACGTTCCGCGTCGACCAGACTGTCAACACCGCAAAAATTGGCAAAATCCAGTCGGGGCCAGCTGCCGTAGCTGCTGTCTACGCCAAATACGAGAAGACTCCACCAGCTGATGTTGCCGCTGCCGCAGCTGCCCAAGAAGGCACAGTCACAGCAAATCCCGAACAATATGACTCGGAGTATCTTTGCCCCGTCACCATTGGGACCCCCGGCGTTACCTTGAACCTGGACTTCGATACCGGCTCCTCTGACTTGTAAGTCTTCTACCACTAGAGCTTTTCTGATTGTCCATGACTGCAGAGTCTGACAAGCAATAGGTGGGTATTCTCCTCCGAGCTGCCAGCGAGTGAGCGGACCGGTCATGGCATCTACAACCCTTCGGGATCTTCGACTTCAAGGATCGAGTCAGGAGAGACTTGGAGCATTTCTTACGGGGATGGCAGTGGTGCATCTGGCAACATCTATGCTGATACCGTCAAGATTGGCGCTGTCACCGTGACAAGCCAAGCGGTCGAGTGTGCGACTTCCGTCAGCACTCAGTTTGTTGACGACACTGACAATGATGGACTCGTTGGTCTTGCCTTCGACTCTATCAATACCGCTTCGCCAAAGAAAGTGCAGACCTTTGTTGGCAANNNNTGCCTTGAGCAGTCTTGCTTCCCCACTGTTCACCGCCAATTTGAAGAAAGGCACAGCAGGAAACTATAACTTCGGTTACATCGACAGCTCAGAGTACACCGGCTCCATCACCTACGTGCCGGTTAACACAGCCAATGGCTTCTGGGAATTTACTGGCTCTGGGTATGCCGTTGGGTCAGGTGCTTTCGTCTCATCTTCCACTGATGCTATCGCTGACACTGGAACTACTCTTCTGTACCTCCCATCTACGTGGTATGTCTTCCCAATGTTCAGAACGTCTTAGCCGAGGTCATTTGGAAGCCTATGGGTGATCCCTGACTGAAATTTCGGACAGGGTGACTGCATACTATGCCAAGGTGTCTGGAGCGAAATACAGCTCCACCCAAGGTGGCTACACATTTCCCTGCTCCGCCACTCTCCCCAGTCTGACCCTTGGGGTCGGATCTGGAAGATTCACCATCCCGGGCAGCTACATCAACTACGCACCAGTGTCCGGAACTAGTGAGTTTCTCTGTCAATGGTCTGCTAGAAAAAACACTAATGGCTTTTCAGCCTGCTTCGGTGGTGTCCAGCGCAACACTGGCATCGGATTCTCCATTTACGGCGACATTTTCCTCAAAGCGGTTTTTGCCGTGTTCAACCAAGGCACTACCCAGCTTGGGATAGCCGCTAAGCCAACTTAGGGTGGATTTGTTGGCGACCTAGTGAAATTTTGGCCGCGTACTTTTATTTTGATCCTTTCGCAAACTGTCTCGCGGGGAAACCACATTCATGAATGAAGGAACGAAAGTCTAGCACAGAGTAAAACTTGATTATATATGGAAATCACAGTACCAATCGTTCTTTCAATACAATATGTATTCTGCGCAACCCAGTTGCCCCATTGCACTCTATGGATACCATGGTGACTCTACTCAGCAATCGTTTTGACCTTGCACTATGAAACTTCAGAGGGAGAATGATCTGGCACAACAGCTGAACCTTAGAAAGCTAGCCTTCCGCCGGTTTCGAGTCCTCTAACCTAGTCCTTATTTTGGCTAATGTTGCAGCAAGTGCCCTCGGCTACTTTTTGACATCTACTATACTAGATATGTTCAAGTGTGTGATTGCTATGGTTGATTATCTAGGAGGGAAGGATTATCTGATAAAGAAATAAGGATTACTAGGATATGCTTCGTAAGCTAGTGGGCTGCATACGACCTGCCGCATCGGGATAGTTATGAATAGCTACAGCATTGTCAACACATAGCCTCGTTAAGACCCCGTCCTGACTAATCGAGAACTCGCTGAGAGTTGAGGTTGACCCCACTCGGTAGGATATGACGTGATATACTTTGATACCCGACCTTGAGGTGTTTCTGCTAGGAACGGATCCGACTCCTGAATGTCCTAATCAATTCTATAGTGCAAGCTATGGACACATAGAAAACACTTTCTGTTTTATTTTTTATTTGAGACTGTCATCTTCGGATCTTCTGTAGAAGTAGATGGTAGACCCGTTGTCAGTCATGACAAGCATCATCGCTGGGATTGGGGCTGCTGAAACAGTTGGACAAGCCTTGAATCAGATTAGAGATATAATGAATGCCACTGACTATGTACTCGCATTGAGTAACGAAACCTCTGATAGTGCCGAAAAATGTGGAAACCTACGCTACCGCTGCAGCCGGCGCGGTCTCATCTCTAGAACATCTTGAGTGTATATTCTTGGCAGACAATGCACATAGTCGACTTGCCCAGCTCAAGAAGATTTTCACCATCATCTGTCTGAGTTGGAAGGATCAAAATGGCGAGGCTCACTGCTCCGTACGCAGTGAGGTTTGTTAAAACCTGAAATTAATCGTCGACCTTCGAGATACCAAAGTGAGCATTATTATGCCGATTACTGTTGTTACCGGTTCGTCACTGGTATTCAATGTCTTCTGTCTTTGCTCCAATTAATAGTCGTATAGTTCGTAGCAGTCAAGGATGCAAGTTGTCGTTGATGAGATTTCGCTCGCCCAACCAGCTGCAGGACGGACAAGTCCGGATCCGTCGGGAAAGTGAGCTCTTGTCGGATGTTTTCCTCCACCACGTACTCCAGTCGCAGTATCGGACTATGCAATTCATCGATAGCAGTCATGAGAGTCGTAGGGGTACCCAACGTCAAGATCGCCGCTCGCGGTAATCCGAAGCACGAATCAGCGACTCCGAGTCTCGGTCCAGGTACCACGGAAAGCCTCGCAGTCCTTAGTTCAGAGTCAGAGCCCACGTTCAATGTCATCGGCGATATCCCTGTATTGCTTCTTGCAAGTGCACTTGTCATACGTTCCGCCTATTGCGATCACCTCATCTATTCGACATGTTTCTTGGTGCCCTATTCATTGGCTACAGCTATCCTGCGGTCATGCTTCCTTAAAGATGTTCGAAATCATAATGCAGATGATTTGAGGTCCAAGTTGAATATATCTTTCCGGATTGGTTTCTTCGTAATGTGTGCGCAGCACTCTCAATATCATCTACTGGCAACCTAGCTTTATGTTCACGTATCATAAGAATTAGAATAGATGGCCCCGACGTTATCATCTTGTAAAGAACAACGATATCAGGGGTCTCCGGCGTTGTTTATTGCGGAAAAAACCTCACCTGTAGATGTTTATCTGTTCGGTCATACCGCTTTGTCCGTGAGTCAATCAAGTCTCTCTGATGGTCAACGCGTTTTCCGTCTAGGAATTAGAATAGAGTACTGCCTGCTAGAGCTCGGTATTGTTGAAGCACGCACAAATGCTTAGTCTTACATCCTATCTATCATTGTTGGCGACTGACCGGAATCTCTCATGAGTGGTTCGCGTACAAGACCGTGAATTTGAAAGGTGTACCTTTCTTCTGTATGTTGGGGCCGTAAGTTTCCAAATTCCTTCATTTGCATACTGAGCTGATTCAGATCACAGAATCCACACATGAAATATGATAGGTATTGGTACGTGACTGAGACGGATTCCCTTGGTCATTCAGATTATGAAATGGGCTGGGATCTCATATTGAGCGAAATTGAAGATTGTAGGAGTGTTCAAAAATCTTTTCTTCAGCGATGACTGTATTGAGGAACTTGAGATTTCAAGGCTCCACCAAGTTGTTCTGGGTTTACTGCACCGCGACCTCGGCGATGAGTCGAGTAAATTTTAACGACCAGCAATTGACTACGTTGACTTCAGACGCCGGACTACCTTTTCTTGGGCTGATTTGAAGGGTGACACGAAAGCATTCTCTCTTCTTATTGAAGCGGGGCCAAATGTCAACTCATTCGACAGTGGAAAAAACACGTCTTTGACATATTCCGTGCAAAGCAAGGACACCAGTTGTATAGATATCTTGCTCAAAGCCGGTGCAGATGCCAAACCCAAGAACATCCGAAGTATAAACGCATTAACGAGCGCCATACGGACTCGGGCTAATCCTCTCTGCACTGAGCCTCTCCTGGGGACAGGGATCGACGTTAATACCAAGGCATGGAAGGGAGTTTCCCTATTGGCCTACGCAGTACATACAAGTAGTCGTGACTCTGAAGCCACACTGCTTCGGTGTGGAGCTGCCATTCAGTCTTCAGACAACGTAGGAGACACCGCCCTGATGNGATTCTCTTTTCTACAACAGCGACGATGCACCGGAACTTTTGTTAGCTTTCTGGAGCGGATTGCACAAAAAGGGACAGCTACGGAGATCCATTCCTTCACGTACTTGCCATCTACGGCGGCTTGGGGACAATCAAGATTGTTCACGAAGCCAAACTGAGAGACCTGGACATTCACGCTATCAATAAAAAAGGGAAAACTGCACAATAAATAGCGCTAAGCAGAGAAGATTCACTCGAGGGATTTTTTGAAGCTTTTGAGATCTTGCTGGCTAGCATCGAAGCCCGGACGGCTAAGCAAGCTCCTGGATCTGTTGAAATGATTGATGTCGAAGACGTGAGCCGGTCCAACATAGGGTCAGGTGTCGACTCGACCGATGTTCTTTATGGTGCTTAAGAAACGAGCTAGTTGTCATCCAAAAACGAGAAAGAGTATTTCTAGAGCGGATGACTCATGGAGCTTCTCCATAGAACATTATGCTTTTGCTATCACAACGCCTCTGCACTCTTTGATAGCTATCACCGGATGTAAGGCTTTGCTTTGCGAGAGTAATGAAATTCCTTGTTTCGGGAGAAGATCCGTTTCTGTGGCCGTTGAAGGTTTCCGTAACAAAGTCTCAGCTGCCGCCGACGACAATGAGGCCATCGAGACACGTCCAGCGTGGAGAGATCGATGTAGCGACGAGGCATGAGGACCACGGCCCTTATAATTTATGACATGGCTCCAGTTTAACTGAGCCGGAATAGTGTGGCATCCCCACCTTAGTATAATCGATCATTATAGGCCAACCGCTCCGACGTCTCCACAACAACTTCGGTCCTGACTCCAATCCTCCTGCTCGGCACCGCGATGTCCGTATCTGTCCCCGATCCGATCCCACTCATGGATGAGGTCTGCTTCCCTGCATGGACATCCACATCATGGCCAAGTGGCCTTAAATCATCCATGTCCTCCAATCGGCTGAATCTACCGTCTCCTTCTGAGTTCTCGGACAGACCGGGCCGCTTGGACTTCGAAGAGATGACGCTCGTTATGGATGATTTGAGGTTGTTGGGAATCAGCGGGTGCTGAAAGACGCCGTCTCGGAGGATTGTCACCAAGGGTCGGATACTGGGGATGCAGGCGCAGATGACTGCAATATTGGGCTCGAGAGTGGACCAAACACCGAAGTTCACGGCTTCCCCTTTACGACGGTGTTAGCGATCCGTGATTAGCGTGTCCAGAGGTCTTTGCCGACTTGTGATCTGAGAAGAAGCGCGTCTGGAAAAAGCTTACAGGTGATATCTGTCTTTGTAACGTCAGGAACAACAATGATCCAAACAATACTGACTACGATTACGCTGCGGCCAAGTCAGAAGCTAATCTGATAGCCATAAATCGTGTTACTCACAAGCCCGCAAGTGTGAAAATCGATGTCAAGAGAACCTGCTGTCTAAGCGTGACGCGGAGACGCCAAAGAAGCGGAATTGGCTTTCCAATCAGCGATCTTCACTGAAAAGGGTACTAGAGTCCAAGAACGTACCAACAGAAATATTATGACATTGAGACAGACGTTCGCAATACCCTTGCCTACGAAAAACGCATGGAAGTTGACACAAGAGCCGTGCGCTGCGGGATCCGCCAAGTCCCACTGATAGTGGAGTGGGCGACTATAGATGGATCGTTCAGTCGCTGTCTAACAATGGGATATCGATGAATTACCATTGAAACAAGATGGTGACATCAATCGAGATCCCGTACGAGAGCGAAAGAGCCGCTACACCCCAGAGGATGTTTCTGAACAGGCGGAAAGGAAATATGCGGTAGTAGAAGGCTAATCTGTGGATGCAGGTCAGTCATCCGCCTCCTCGTTATGCTATTGGAGTCCTCTGCTCACACGGAGAATTTGCAGATTGTGATGGCAGTGTGGAAGAAGAGCTCGAAGACGAAGAAGCC
>JAEUBB010000264.1:2598-25776 GCA_018257885.1 Parmelia sp. 050094
TCGCGTTGGGGAACGGGAAGTTTGGGATGGTCTCGAGAAGGGTAGGATGGATGCTGGAGAGCTTGCTGAGATGTGGAGCTTCTGTTGCACGGTTGGAATGTTTTTGCTAGCATGCAGGACGGTCACTTGGTGTGGAACATTTCTTGAATGTTGTTGGGTTCTCTGGGACTCAAGCGGTGTGATTAGCGCTTGCCGTGCGAAGTTTTTAATGGTTAGAGGAAGTGGTCCCCTGGGCTGCTTGCTGCTGATAGGCTCGATCAAAGAAGTTGGAGGATGTGACAAGAGTCATCGCGTCGCCAGAACAAAGGGATAAACGTCATGAAATTTTCTCTGAGGAGACCTGCAAGCGACTTCTGTATCATGGATTTGATCCTTTTGATTTCATGACTACATGCTCATTTGTTCTATTGATGAACCGTAAGATTTTGCACAAAGGAAAGGACCGAGTGTGTAGCATCTTGCCTCGGAAAATTGAGAGTTAATGTTCAAGACCGTCAATCTGCGGTGCTGGCTTCGTGATGGCGTAAATACGTTGGTAACCGTTCACCACTCTCTTGATTGACTTCAATCTGATACCGGCGTTTTTGCAAAGATCCTTGGTGTCCTGTTCAAGTGGATCACTGTCTTCCAGCACGATCTCGCCAAGTTTCGGCACCCGTTCATGTTTGAGCTTTGGCAGATCCGCGAACATGTCTCCAGCTTCCTCGTTCGAGATGCCCCCCACAAGCGCAAGCTTTCTGGCCGAAGAAGGCAAAAAGTCTACCAACCGTCGTAGCTCCACTAGAGACTTGGAGTGAACGAGGTCGTCCGTAGTACTCTCGATGATATTTTCGCTCTCGTCAATGTCTTCTCCATCTATCGGTTTGAAAAGCATCATGGTCATCAACCGGATGCTCTCCAAGACTTGAAACGACCGCAGAGTACCGATGAACGGCTCACTATCTGCCCGGGTTGAGGAAGCAATTTTTAATACTCCAGTAAGTTCCAGATGGACGAGGGTACTCCGCGCATATTTACGCAACGCTTTGACGATGAGACGGGGTTCCCATACATTGGTAGTTTGGCGGTCCTGAGACAGATCGTAGGTAAATCTTTCCAGCATTTTGATCCTTTTGATGCAGTTTATGAAGTTGATAGAGTCTACTCGACTACAGCGCAGCGAAATTTCCTTGACACTCGAAGTAATAAGTCCGTGGAGAGAATCACCGGCATACCAATGAATTCCAGACCCTTTGATGACCCGCACCGACGGTAATATCATGAAAGCAGCAATTAGCTTCCCATATCCGCCGTAGTTCCTTGAGCCTGAGCCTCTTAAATCGACCTCCGACAGCTCTCTGAATGCGTCAAGTGCTCGTGGACCGTGCTTTGCAGCTGATGATGTCAATCTCTCCAGTGTTCGTACCAATAGAGACCTTGAGCCAGCATGGTAATACGACACTCTCAAAGCCTTCACATTGGGAAAGAGAGTTATGAGCAAAGCGGCAGTGGCATCGGAGTCGCATTTCTTGATGCGTTTGATCCAATCCTGAGCTTCGACGGCCGACATCTCTGTCCACAGAAGCCTTTGAATCTGCATTACTTTAGCGACAATCTTGTCTTCGAGTCCTTGGTGTTGTTCAATAAGGAATTTATGATTGCCGTTGAGGATCTCTTGAAGGTCTCCGATGTGCATGTAGCGGGGGTACAGTGTGTTCTTCTCGTCCATCAAGAAGTCTCGGAGCAAACTTATTATGATAAGACCATAGTTTGGATCATCGTATTGGTCAGGCTCATCAATAACGACGGTGGGAAAGTTGAACTTCCTCTCTAAGTGCTCCGCGAGTCGGACTGCTGCTAAGGCTTTGATTTCTTTGCAGCATGACGAGAACGCTTCAATGTCGTCTATATGGACATCACTGATGATGTGATCGAGAAGCTCGTTCGGAAGGCTCAGCAGCGTAGGCATGGTGGGGCGGTGAAAAATCAAGGGCTGTATCCTCTGCAGCTCTTCAAGACGAAAACCTCGCGAAAGTAGAAGCCCCGGACAAGATCCAGTCACTGAGCATATACACACTTAGCATTGATTATACAGATTTCAAAGGATATTCATACGTATACAACAGTACACCCTCTTAGTCTAAGTCGGAAGGTGTTGGTCTTTGAGGTAACACACAATGCTCCCGTCGGCGTTTGCGCTGATTTATGGCTAGGATTTGGCGTAGATATGACCCTAAAGCGTCCTAGATTTGTATGGGCCTAAGTCCTGTATTGAAAGAGTTGTGGGGGAAAATGTCGAGTATATAAGTCGATGGCCACATATTTGGTCTTCATGCAATCCAGTCACTCAGCCCTTTGAACTTTAGCCTTGCCTCAGTCCCTCAGATGTGCCAAGCTCGCTAAGCCCTTTCGGGTTAGCAACAGTCGCTAAGCCTCTTCGGGCAAGCGCTTCTGATGACGGACCCAGAAGGTCAGCTGCGCAGTTAGCAGGCTAAGCCGAAGGGGATTAGCGAACTTGGCACATCTGAGGGACAGAGGCAAGTTTTAGCCTCAATCTCCCCACTGGCTTAGTCAGCCAGCAGTACTTCTACTGCAGCTGCTTCCATAGAATCGATTGATCCTTTTCTATCCAGACAAACTTCTACCATCTCATTTTTCCTTTGACTACATATATACCCTCCCACCCACCACAAAATCCGCAGGCTCTGTTGGGGTGCCTCCCGGACCGAGTGCCGCGGAGGTGGGTGTATCTTATTACTTACAAAATGCACTGCTCATGAACAGGATCCTCACCCCCTTCCGAGAGACACTCCTCTGGTGTGCTGGATCTAGAAAAAATCAACTCTCCGATTGGCGACAGTCAACACGGGACGTACCCTAGCTATACAATATGTATCGGTCTAGAGCGGCGGTAGTATTTGCTGTACTCGAAAGGGTCACCCTGGGCCGAGGAGAACGTGCACTTAGTGAATGGGCTTGTGCGCGTATGAGTAGCCGTTCCAAAAGCCAAGGATCGCCGTGATACGCACTCTTAGCCTCCATTTCGGAAGCCTACAAGATGATCCGTCAGACTTCCTCGCTGCTTTTCATCTCGTATGATAGCCGTCAAGGTCGGCCTAAGTAGCCGAGCTGTCCAGCGTAGGCCAAATTGCAATACCTAAAGCTACTGTACTTTCGGAGTGTACATAATATATATATACACACATACATATCACGGAAGATTGGAGAGGATGGCAAAGGGATTAGAAGTCTGTTCTTACTCTTATTTCCAGGCAGAGCGGAGCTGTAGAAACTTGATTAGATTGCCTGATACTCGGCTATAGTTGCTCACGTACACTAAGGTAGAAAGATGGAATAGTCAGGGGCGCTGTCCAAGGCTGTCGAGGCTGTGCACTCTTCTGCAGTGCCAAGCCTCATTCCGCCTCAACTTCAGCCTCATGCTTGCAACACATAAACCACAACACTCTCAAACAGATCTTTCAACTTTCTTTGTGACTTGCTTTGCTTCGAGTCCATAGCTTGTTGACGCAATGGAGCCCTGTTCCATCCTCGAACTCTCCAGCATCGTCTTGAAGTTGAGCGGGAAGCTGTATCAATTCTTCAAGGCCATCGGTGACGCTCCAGAGGAAGTCCACGAATACCTCGGCGTTCTCGAAACTCTTCGATTAATATTCCAGGACGTCAAAGTGTACGCTGAAGAACACTGGCGCTCCCCATTCTTCGGGCATGATGGGATCCGCTTGACCCTCGTCGAGGCGTTGCTTCGGGATTGCGAATTGGAGTTCACTTTACAGCTTTCCTACGTCGAAGATTTGGACCCAGCTACGGCACCATCGTTCCTCAGATCGACTGGCCGGAAGGTCAAGTGGGTTCTCAGAAAGGAGAATCTCCAAAGCTTGACGAAGAAGTTGGAGAAATTGCAGAGTCTTTTGATGGCCGCTGTGACCACTTCGACCGGGTTAGTATTCGCTACTGATCCAAGTGTCTAACTGTCTTGTAGACTAATTAGGGCTTAGTCGGAATGATATTCTGATGAGGAGGCAGTTGGCATCAATTTCTTTGGACGTTCGTGAAATCAATGCAGCGAAAGAGGCGGAGAAAGCGGAACGCGAGAAGTTTGTATCCAACCTTCAGCAATTGACGACAGTCTTCCAAAAGAGGACATCCAGCTTCATCCAATTGGCAGCAGATTTACACATTCGTAGCGACACCCGCCTCAGTGATTTATCCGAGTCATTAGCTACTCAGTCCAGTACAAAAAGCCAGCCCGAGGTCGGGACGTCTGAACCTGCTGCCGCTGTGCCTTATATGAGTATACGGGTCGATGATGAGTCCCCAAATAAGGGTCAGTCAGAACCCGGAACATAAGCTCAACCTAATCTTTTGGTAGCATTGGCGAACGACAATGAAGCCCAGACCTTCGGCGTCAGACAGGAAGCCCACAACCTTGTCTCAAATAATCACACTGACGGAGAAGCTCTTCGCCGAGACAATAATAATACTATTGTTGACTTGGGTGTTCGGACAACTACTCGTACATCCCAAGTGAATGATGAAAAGAAGCTAGGGCAGGTATTTCACCACAGTCTCTAGGAAATATGGTTTAACAAAATTTACGCAGGGCCTCAGACGTGTTCAATCGTGCAGTATTGGAGTATAGAAATATCTGTACGCAAGCCGACGACTTTCTCATGTCCACACCCCCTTCAGAATGGCAAGATCTTCTTCGGGCCACGAAAGTCCAAAATTCAAATCCTATTAGTAAGAGGGCTGAAAAACTCACTTCGGGCATTTTTGGTTATTCTAAGATTGTGGATGTTGTTGCGCAGGGCGATCCCGCCCTCACCGCTATGGTTTGGGGTTCTTTGCGGTTGCTTCTACAGGTAGAAGCCTAGAATGCTACTTTCTCAAAAATAAGAAGGCTAATGGTTGATCCAGATGACAAGCTCGGTTGGAACCATTTATGCCGTTGTTACAGATAGCCTCCAGGAGATGTTAGAAGTTGTCAAGTTGTGCGAGCGAGAGCTAGTCCTCTATCAAGACCCAGAAATCTTTTCCTTGGTGCAAGAATGTTATATCGTACTTCTAGAACTTTTGACAATATTTCACAAAGTCGCCTCAAGGTCATCCGGGATCGGAGTGTCGTTGTTGAAAGGACATTTTCGAGAAGTTGCAGAGAAATCCCAGTCACGGCTCCGTAGACTGTCTCAGTCTGTGCAACGCGAGGTGGACTATCGGCACCGGTCCGAGATGCGAGAAGCAGGCGATCGACTGGTAGAAATGCAGGTCGAACAGCGCAAGATTCTCATGGCGGTCGAAGACCAAAAGCGGGTGCTGGAGGGACTGCAAGAGGAGAGGAGCATTATGAGCATCGTGCAGGAACAGCAGAAGATTATGCAGATTGTGCAGGACATTCAGAATCGGATGCGGAATTGAGAGATGGTGGATTTTTGTATTCGGTCTTGACATCTGCTGTGGAGAGCGAGGCTTTGTTCTAGACGCGGATTGCGGTGTCATATGCAATGATTCATTCCGTTCATTGTTCTAGAAGGAGAAAGTATCCGTTCGTGCGTATCAGCACCTGGTCCTTAGTCCTCCCTCTAAATTCCCTCTGTTCTCTTCCCCAAACGGAAACGATATTCGCCAATCCCAAGTCTAGGCTGTGAAGACCACAGATATACAACATACGCTGTCAAACAGCGTCTCGCCATCGAACCGCTTCCATCACCCTGGATCTTGCCTCCCTTGTCCCTTATACTCTCCGCTCCGATGTTAGCAAAGCGTGCAAAATTTCACCTCGCAGCCTTGCATCGTTGTATCGATTCGAGCCTAGAGATCAGGTCATGTACTAGCTGATGATACACAGCCTGTATCAGGGTTGCCTCTCCATAACTTTTTATCACTTCAATGTCGGCATCGTGCCCGGCAAAGATCGAATGCATCGCTGAATTCAGGACACATGCATAGCTGACGCGAAAGTGACAATATGGGCACTGACGAGCTCACGCATGGTCAGCATCGAAGCAGTGATGGAGAATAAGCATAGTGTGCGAGTGGCGAGTGGCGAATGAACAGATTGTCATTGCGAAGGCAGTCATTGATGTCGATTCAAGCCATTGGCGTTCTTTTCTTGGACGAATTACTGTGAAAGCCATTGATTATTGCTCCAAATCGAGCCCAATGGCGTTCAAAGGTCTCGATGGTGAATCTTTTCCTCCAATGTAAATCAGGTCCAACATGCTCGTCCCGGCAGCCGCGGCAGTAAAATCCATTTGTTGCTCGTCGGGTGTGCACATCATAGTGTGGTGCTTCTACAACCGCTAGAAAACGGTGTGGATTTCCAGATGTTGCGTCCCATACTCCTTCAGTCCGAGGCGGACGTGGCTTCCTCCCTAGACACCCGCCAGACTCATACGTTGACTGTTTTGCGTGAAAGTCATTAAACCGCTCGTCGATCTTTCTTGCTATTGCACCTTTCATGTTGGCTTCCGTTCCATATATTGATATCGCGGCGCGATACGAAGCATCACGGTCGTAGAGAGTGACGGGCTTGCGGTAGATCTTGCTATTGGGTGAGTAACGGCCAGGTCGGCTCCGGACGTGAGGAATGCTGCCAAGGTGCTTCGATTCGATGCCGCAGTTTCGAATGACGTCGGCCTTTCGCAAGGGCAGATAGCTGACCTCATCTGACAAGCACGTGAAGCACACGCGCCTGCAAGTAACTAAGTAGAGGTAGCCTCCAAAGTCTCCACAGGTATCGCATTCTGCTGTGCAGAGCTTCTGGTAAAGATCACAGCAGGAATTGGATCTAGCGCTTCCAAGGCAAAGCATACCACGCAGCGCGTTGGGAGCATGTGTGACAATGACACGGTACTCTGGGACGGAGTCGACCAGTATCATGGCCTGCTGGTTGACGCGTCGCAGATCGGTCAGGGACTGAATATCCAGCTGACGAAGCAGCCTGTGCAAGAGCTCTGGAGGGAGGAGAGCAAGTTCTCCAAGATCAGCCTCTGGGTTGGTTGTATGGCGACCATTGTCGAGCGGACATCGATAGGCAAGATGGTTTTGGTCTAAAGTGTTGTCCTTGATATATAAATTGGGGGTGATCAGCTCCTGGAGGTCTATATCAGTCAGCGGCATTCTAAGATGCTGTGCTCATTTCAGTCATGATCATGATCAACGGCATTACAACTCTAGATTCGTTGTCGACTAAGATACGGAGGTTATATGCAGAGGGTTGCGCGTCAAGAATCACTCAACGCGTGATTTGCTACTCTGCCTGCTAAGCCCTTTTGGATTAGCTCAGCTCTATCGTGTGTGTTAGGTAATTATTTCCTTCTTTATTTCTCCCGGAGATAAGCCGATTTCCAACTCTTCTAGAGTTTAAATTTATATCGACTAGCTACTTAATAAAAATATTCTTAAGTAAGAATAAAGAAATTAAATACTAGTTATATATATATATTTTCAAGATTCTTAAGTTTTTAAAATTACTTTAAGATTAGACTAGTTAATACTTAATTCTAGCTCTAAAATATTTTCGCTATATATAGATTTATACTCTTTTTATAATAGCTAAAAAATAAAAATAAGTATATATTACGAGTATACTAAGTACTTAGGGTAGTAATACTCTAGAATAACGTTATTTCGGCCTTAATATATCTCTCTTATATTCTTTATATAATAGTCTTTACTTTTTAGACTTAATTTATTCGTTATATACTACTATTAATCTAATCTAGTTATAGTTTTAATATTAAATTAAGTCTTATCTTTTTATTACGCTTATATAAATAATCGAGCTAAAAGAATTCGTTTATAATAGTATCGATATTCTCGAAAGATAGAAGAAGTTACTATCTTAAAAGTACCTCTCTTATATAAATATACGATTAGTAAGTCTAAGTTATATAGAACTATTAATAGGCTTATTAATAAATAAGATTAAAGAAGCTATAGCTAAATAATTAAAAAAATTCTCTCTTTAATTTTAAATTTATTTAAATTTATTAATTCTATATTATCTA
This sequence comes from Parmelia sp. 050094, assembly GCA_018257885.1. Classification (NCBI taxonomy): domain Eukaryota; kingdom Fungi; phylum Ascomycota; class Lecanoromycetes; order Lecanorales; family Parmeliaceae; genus Parmelia; species Parmelia sp. 050094. Next base: position 10,608 of record JAEUBB010000264.1, read on the forward strand.
TATCGCTAGCTATAAAGCTTTTATAATATCTTTTAATATTAATTTAGAAATTTCTCCTTCTTCTTCGTAATATTACTATAAGTTATATAATTAGTTTTATAAATATACTCTAAGTATATTTCTAATACGATTTAGTTATCTATTATCGAAATAGTTAAAGTTATATAATTACGTTAATAAGATTTATTAATTCTATATAAGAAATCTCTTTATTATTAATTATTAAGAGATCTTATTCTTTATAACTCTCTTTAAAGTAGCTTATTAAATATTATAATTATTTAAAGCGTTACTACGCGAATTTTTATATATTCTTAATTTATTAATTTTATTTTAGTTAGTCTAAATTCTTACTAAAAAATCGATTCTATTTATAATATTAGAGAAAATTCTTAAGTTCTTTTAATATTAAATTATATTTTTTTTATATCTACTATTTCTTCTTTTTCTATTACTCTCGATAGTACGCTATTATATTATATAAATTTAGATAGATTATAGGCGATATCTTCTTATTATTAAGTTACGTCTTATATTTTAAGCTTTTGACGCGCCTTAAGGCGTATCTCGCTAATACTCTTAATAGACGTATATTATTACCTAGTTAAGTCGCCTCTAGAATTATAGAAGATACTATCTTAATCTATTATATTATTATAATTAAATAGTTATAGTACTTAGTAGAAGGAAATTCTAAAGACTTCTTAATAAAATTAAATAAACTTTAAAAATAGCGAGATCTTAGTATCGAGGTTATTTAGCTTTATAATAATATATTAAAAAAGAACTCGGGCTATAAGAATCGATATAAAATTAAAAAGAGAAAGAAAAATAAGACTTATAATACTCTTTAAGCGCTTTAAAAGAAATTAGAGTAATTAAGATTTTAAAATTAAGAATTATAAGTATAACTTTATTCTTATTATAAAGATATTCTATCTTTTATTTAAATCTAAGTAGATAAATATTTTAAGAAGATATTATATTTATCTATACTTAATAATAATCTTAATTCTACTTAAGACGACTAAATTTCTAAGATAACTAATAAGCTAGAAATTAATTAGAATTACTATAAATTAAAATAGTTTAAGATTATCTATATATATTCGCGAACTTAGAGAAAGACTATAAAGATTATATATACTTATATTTATTATCTTATTATTAATCTTTATCTAATAATAGAAGAGATTTTTATCGATTTAAAAGAATTCTTTAATAATTTTAATTATAAAGAAAACTACGTATAGAAGTACTATATATTAATTTAAAAATAATAGTAATAATTTATAAAGTTCTTTATAGACTTTTAACGCCTTATTATCTATCTAGAGCTATTTAATAAGATAATAATCTATAATCTAAAAGAAAAGATTTAACCCCGCCTTTATTTAGTTTAAGCTAACTTTAAAATTAATCTTAATATAATATTTAAGCTATATAGCTATCTTACTAAGATAAATAATAAATATCGAGCTATAAAAAAGATTAAGATTATTAAAAAAAAGAACTTAGCTAAGAAAGTAACTCGTTAAAAGATCTTTAAGTAAGTAATCTTTATAATTAATTTAAGAGACTTTTATTAAAATTATTACTAGTTCTCTAATCTTAAATAGCGGCGAAAAGTAATTAAGAATTATTAAGATAGTTCTTATTATATCTATTATAAGCCCGATTACTTAGTTATTAACTATTTAGATTAACTATCTTCTCGCTCTCTATTACGTATTAATAAAATCGACGTATATATAGATAGCTATATAAATAAGAACTTAATAAACTTTAAGTATTTAAAGTTAAAAAATAAATAACTCTATCTAAAGTTATAAATTAAGATAAGATCTTAACTCTATATATATTAGAAAAGGCTAGATATAAGTTATTTATAATAAAGTCTTTTTTAGTTTAAAAAAGTTTAATCTTTTAAGAAGAGACTTATAATCTTTATTTTCTCGTAAATATAGAGGCTATTAAGTATATATTTATTAATAGATATTTAATAAAGAAGATCTATTATATTTTAGCTATTAAATTAGTTTAGCTATTAAAATTTAAGCTTATTTAGAGTTATAATAATTAGCTATATAAGAAGCTAATTATATATACTATCTATTCTAATCTTATTCTCTCTAGTTATAAGAAGCTAATTATATTTATATTAATTATTAATTTTAATTAGTATATAGCTATTTTAGAAAAGTTCTAAATAAATCGTTTTAGAGTATTACTTAATATAGATAATAACTTTATTCTTTTTTCTAAAAATCTTACTCTTACTACTCTCTTTTCGCCTGCTATCTTCTTAGTTAAGTTATTATCTCCGACTAAAATATCTTAGAAACCTCTTTTTAAATTATAAGTTCTTTCTTATCTCTAGCTATTCTTAATAAATTAGTTCTTCTTAATCTATAGTATAGACGCTATATTATTTATCTCTATTATATATTAAGTAAAGAATATAGAAACTTAATTATTTACTATATTTATAAAGAATATTAATAGAGAGATCGCGTTTAATACTATAATTAAGATAAAAGAAATAAGTCTTATATTAATTAAAGTATCTACTTATAATATAAAGAAAGTTAAATATAAGCTTTTTATAAAATTCTATAACTTTTTAAATATTTTTAATTAATTTAAGGCTAACTATCTACCTCTATATCGACTCTATAATTATAAGATTAAGCTTAATAGCGATATTAGACCCTTTTAGAGTTATATCTATTATATATTTCTCTATAAATTATAGAAGATTAAGAAGTATTTAATAAATAATCTATTTAAGAAATTTATTACTTTTAGTAAAGCTCTCTACTCTTTATTAATTCTCTTTACTTTAAAGATTAATAGCGATTTATAGTTTTATATAAATTATTATAAACTTAATATATTTATTAAGTATAATCGATACTCGCTACTTCTAATTAAGAAGATAATTAGAAAGATAGGTGAATATAAATATCTTATATAATTAAATATTATCGCTATCTTTAATAAACTCTAGATAGACTTTAATAGTAAAGACTTTATAATCTTTATTACTACTTTAGAAGTTTATAAATATTAAGTACTTCTCTTTAATTTAATAAATAATTTAAGTATATTTTAATACTATATTAATAATATTCTATTTAACTTTTTAAACGAATTTTATTAAGTTTATCTTAATAATATCCTAATCTATAGTAAGATTAAGAAGAAATATTAAATATATATAAAATAAGTACTAGAATAATTATAAAAAATTAAACTTTAAATAAATATTTATAAATACGAATTTAATATAAAAGAGATTATCTTTTTAAGTATTATTATATTAAATAAAGGCCTACGTATAGATCTTAAGAAGATTAAATATATTCTTAATTAAAAGACTTTAACTAACTTAAAAAAGATTTAGAACTTTATAGAGTTTATAAACTTTTATTAATAATTTATTTATAAATTCTTAAAGATTATTCGTACTCTTATTAATTTAACTAAGAAGAATATATCTTTTATATAAAATAATATCTATAAAAAGTCTTTTTAGTATTTAAAGAATTAAGTAATATTTATTTTAATTTTTAAATATTTTAATCTCTTTTACTAAATTATTCTTAAAACTAACTCTTTTAATTATATACTTAGTAGAATACTATCTTAATATAATAATAATAAAGTACTATACTCTATAGCTTTTTATAATAAAAGTATAATTCTAGCTAAGTATAATTATTATATTTATAATAAGAAGTTATTAGCTATTATTCGATATTTTAAGTATTAGAGGTTAAAGTTAAAAGATATTAATTTACTAATTTAAGTATTTACTAATTATTAAGTATTAAAGATCTTTATAGAAAATAAAGAACTTATATAATATTAAACTCGTTACTTAGATATTCTATTTAAATATAACTTTAAAATTATCTTTTAGTTAAGTAGATTAAATAGTAAAGTTAATACTTTAATTTATATATTTATATCTACTTTAAAAAATAGCGAGAACGAGAGAGTATAGTATTAATATTAGATTATTTTAACTTCTAACTAAGTTTAGCTTTAAATAACTAAGATTAAGAAGAGTATCTTTAAATAAATTTATTAATTAAATTTAATTAATTCTATATATAATAAATTTTATAAAATAATCTTACGAAATTAATATAAGCTTTATAATTAGACTTTAGAAAGATTTTAAGTTATTAATAAAATTCTTTATAAGAATAATTTTCTTTAAGTATTTAATACTCTTAAGAAGTTATATACTAAGTTAATAAGAGAGATTTATAATTAATCTTTAAGTAACTATTATAGAGTATAAAGAATTATAGATCTACTTATCTATTATTATTATTAATTAGATTTTATATCTATTATTAAATAATATATTTGAAACTATTATCTCTATTAACGTAGTAAGTTATTAAGAGATAAGACTAATAGTCTACTTATCTTCCTCTTAATACTTTAAAAGAGGTAGTAAAATATCGCTATAGATTTTATTACTAGCCTTTTTATATTAGAAAACTATAATACTATTTATACTTTTATTAATTAGTTAATTAAGAAACGTTATTATATACTCTACTATTAAGAAAATAAAGAATATTTATTAAAAGAATTAGTATAAATTTTACTATAGAATATATATTAACTATATAGTCTTTTCTTATTAATTATCTTTAATAGAGGCTCTTAATTTATATTTATACTATAGAAAAGTCTTTATAAATATCTATATATTAAAGTTAATCTCTTTATAGCTTATTATCTTTAAATTAATAATTAGATTAAGCGAGTAAACTAAGACGTTAAAAGAGATTTATATATATATTATAATTATCTTTAGAATAATTAGGCTAAGTAAATTTTTATAGTTAAGTTTAATAATAATAATAATAATACTTTCTTTATAATCTTTTTTACGCCGTTTTATTTTAATAAGGGTTTTTATCTATATATATTCTTTAATAAGAATTATACGTTCTATAAGTTAATTCGTGAGCGGCTTTAAGTTAGTAAAGTAAAGAATATCGCTATTTATATAAAATAGCTATTAAACTATAGAACTATTAAAATAAAGAAGATCTAAGAAGCTATAAGAGTTTAAATAAATAAATACTATAAGAATATTATTTATAATAAAGAGAATTAGATTTAGCTATTATTTAAAAATATTTAAACTAAAAGATCTATTAAGAATTTAAAGAATAAAATATTAAATCTCTATTAAGTTATTAAGAAGATTAGTGGAGTATATAAGCTAAAACTTTTATAAAGTATAAAAAATAATTCTATATTTAATCTAAATATTCTTTATTTTATAATAAATAATTTACTTCTAGACTAAGAACTTAAACTATTTAAACTAAATATAATAAGCGATAACTAGAAGATTTAGAAGATAGATAATATTCTAAACTTTAAAAGATATTATAATAGACTTTAATATAAAGTTAAATAATATAATATAAAAAGAAATAATAAATAATACTACGTTAATATAGATAAGTTTAATAAGGTTTAAGAAATAATTAATAAGTACTATTAAACTTACTTTAAAATCGTATAATAAGAAGATATTAAATTAAAATAAGATATATATAAATTATTTAAATCTAACTTTAAATCTAAATTAATATATAATAGCTAAGTTAATTATTAATCTATACTAAATTCTATATATATTTATTATATCTATAAACTCGATTTTAGAGATCTTTATCTTATTATTATTATTATCTCTCTTACTTTTAAAAGTAGAGAGCAGCTTTAATAATCTTATTACTTAATTTAATACTTTAGTAAGTATCTTCTAAGTGTCTAGCGATAGAATAATAACCCCTTAAGTTATAATAGACTAATAAGAGATAACTTTTTAATAAATCTTAATAGTATACTTTCTAGTAACTTATCTAATTAGTATATATTATTTTTAGGTGTTTAAGAAGAACTTATTATATATCTATAATATTTATTTATAGCGCTAGAATATCGCTATTTAAGAGGAGGAATACTATTATAAGTATACTAAGTATCTAGAATAGTAATACTCTAGAATAATATTATTCTAGTCTTAATATATCTCCCTTATATTCTTTATATAATAGTCTTTACTCCTTAGACTTAATTTATTCGTTATATACTACTATTAATTCAATCTAGTTGCAGTCCTAACAGTATAATAAAAATTATAGAAGAAGAGAAGTATTATAGATCTTATATAGAAATAATAAAATATTTAGAATTATATACGAAGTTAAGAGATAGTAGACTTTTATATTTAGAGAACGAGGCGTTATCCTGAATATAAATTACGGTATGATATATAATAGTTCGCTCCATTCATTAATTTTAAAGGAAAAAGTATTCGGCCCTACGTATCAGCACTTGGGAATTAGTACTCTCTCTCCACTCGCCCTGCTCTCTTCTAAGGGAAGCGAGAGTGGACCAGTACGGAGGACATATTTATTTCAATCTCTTTCGGCGTCCATTCATCCAAATGTAGTATCGGATCATCAAGATTCTCGCACGCTCCAAATCTCTCGGCCAAAATGAGATACGTCTGCGGTGCGTGGCCCGACGGAAACGGCATAGCGCGGTAGCTGTCGAGGGGAGTCGACTCCCATCTCCACGGTGATTGAATATCCCGGTTGGAACCGCCATCTTCCTATCCATGTCAAGCTCGTCTTGTCTGATTTGCTATCTCATGTACTTCTGTTCCATCTATCTCGTCGGGCTTCCAACCCTCAAGCTGAGCAACGGGATGGTGTTGGCCATCTTTCCTACCGGGTCCCCAGCCATGCATCTCAGATGATGATGGTTGACGATCACTTCCGCCGAGACCCGAAGCCGTGATCGCCATTGAATCCCGGTATTTGCCCTCCCATGCATTAACGTCTTTGGTCAAGCCCTGCTTTTGCTTTCTCTGTCTCCATAGCAAAACCAACGCGATGAGTAGTGCTAGTCCCAGTGCTCCACCCACCCCAGCACCGATTGCTGCTTCCTTTGTGGATGATGATTGTGGCGATGAAGGTGACACCGATGACGGTGAAGGTGACACTGATGATGACGACGAGGTATTATCGATGGGACTAGGATTTGGTGCTAGTGTCGTTGCCGTGGTCGTGACGGTTGCTGTGGCCGTGATGGTAACCGTGGCGTCGTGCGTAGTATTGGGGGACGTAGAGCCAGAGGTGCGGTTGAAGATTACCAGTCCTGCCGGAATGTAGAAAGGGGACATGCTTCCTTTGGTGGCAATCCTGCAGGTGTTGTTGGAGGGTTCGACCTGGCTGCAGCAGAACAAAGGCTGGGACTTGTCATTGTCGATGTCAAGTACGTGTATATTTACCCCGGCGTGGGTACTGACTGCAACGCAAATGTTAGCGTGAAGGTATGTCTTATTAGGATGCTGTGTGGCCAAGCCCCGGCTTTTCTAAAAAGGCGTTTCTTACCGTCTGTGCAGTACTGCGGACATGCGGGGTCTTGCCATGTTCTATCAGTGCAAGTGCCTCTGCTGATCAGTGCCGCACCAGTCTGCCCAAGGCAAAGAGAATTATTCAAGCATATATCGGAAGAAGCACAGCATGCGCTTGCCCCGTCACCTAAGGAAGGAGAGTGACACGGGGAGTCGCGAGGGGCTACTGAGCCATTAGGAAAGTAGCAAGTTTGGTCATTCGCCATTTTTGGTCCCTGAGAAAACCAAATTATAAGATTGATGGAAGCGCGCCTATTGCGAACTCTGGGTGCGGATTGCGATCTCAATTTATGAGCTCTGTATTTGATGCATGGTTGGCAAGAGAGGCATGCACGGTTAATGGCACAGCCGGGGAGTCCTTTCAGCCCCTTGAATATGCAGCAATGCAACGTGACGAAAGTCGCTGTGTGTCTGTCAGATGCGCGTCTCGTGAGGCTGAGTATGTTCTCAGAAGCATCTTCTATAGCCTTGATGGTCGACATTTAATGTTGATATCATTCAAAGCCGCAGTGGCAGTGGTAACTCGAGAAATATTGGTTGTCATCTTCGAGATGGCTCTAGCTAATTTTGAGCATCATGCTCGTAATTACTCGGTCTTCCTTGTGTCCCAATGACTTGAAATTTATTACTGCGAGTTAGAACCTTATACGAAAGAAGTCACCCAAACGCCAACATCGCGGAGATCCTCGCAAGTAATATTTTTGTCCTTACTAAGCATTCGACTGCAACCCGCCAGTCCGGTTGCCAGTGAAGCAACCGAGAAACATCGCGACAATGGAGCACACAAGCGGATTTGATTGATGCCTAGAAGCCAGCTACAGACCTGAAGGTTGTGAAAATGAAGAAAAGGTCAAGTTTTGAAGAACATTCGTTTTCACAGAAACGCCCTGACGTTGCCCTTGCATTAGTGCTTACATTTCCGACTCGGCCGAAGCCTACAACTTTACGCCGCGGGGCTTGGGGTATACGCAAAGGAATTCGAACTGGAGCAAATACAAATAGCGGTGCAAGTAGCCTATCGCCTTTTGGTGCGTTTGGATACTTACTTCGATGGCTTATACTTCACGCACACTTCTCCCGGGGTGGAATGGAGAAACGATGAGTCGCCCACCCGTGCAAGAACTCTCGCGTTACATCTGGCAAATTTGCATCTTGAATGGTTTATCTTTCAAGAGTGCGGATGTTCGTACCAAGCTTCCCATTTTCGTTGCCTCATCATCGCAATGGCGAGTTCGGGTGCGCCTGGTTGATATGAAGAAGACTTGAAATCCTTAAGGCTATGGTGCCGCAGAGCTGAGTAAGGCAAGGTAATACCGAGACATCTCTCCTTAGTGTATTGCCACACGTTGCAAGTATCGATACAAGGTCGTGAACAGGTTAATAAGTAGCATGGTTCATCTGCAGGATTTTCGAATAGAGTGGAGACGTATAAAATAAGCGATCATCACCAAGCTTGTCGATATTTGATTTTAATGACACACATTGCAGATCAAGCTTGACAGCATAAACCATTCGATATGATTACCTCTGTTTCAGAATTCCAGTCTTTCTGACCAAATGTCGTGTAGTGGTCGTCGACTCCTAATATCTACAGATTCGATAGTCTCAAGGTTAGGAATATATAAGAGTACAAGATCGTTGGGGTTTTCATTAACATTCTCAGTCAAGTTCAGGCTCCTGCGATAGTCGTCCGCAGGTTCAATCTATCAATATCAGCCACAGTCGTGACTTCAACAACGAGACAGACTGTGTAGGGAGAAAAGACCGGTTCCATCACCGACGAAGCCTGTATGTTTGGGAAGCTAAATTACTTAGACTGCTGGCGGGTAGGTGGGTGTTTTCAGCTCGAGCCTTTATAGATGAGAATTTCTCTCCGGCAATCAAGCTATATGATCATTCCACATGATGCAATGTATATGTACTGTACTAGGAGATCACAAGCTTGGAAGTTTAGATTATGCTCGGAGACTCGTGACTGGAGGTCCGAGGGAGAAGAGCATGTTTGAGACAACGTACTAGATTGAATCACGTTTCGAGTCTCGAATAACTCGATTTTGACACATCTCCCCCGCCCGATTTCATCATTCTATCTTGACCGACGCGACCACACGTTGTCTCTTCTTTGGGGTATCTCTCCGCAGTAAATGGTGTGGGTGGCTGACAAATCTGACGCCACAGAATATCATTGGTTCTTTGCCCTCCCGCAAGAGCCAGCCTTTGACACCGTATGCAGGCATTCCACCCGAGATGGAGCATTTCTGATCACTGTGCATAAATCTTGGAAAACCTCATCCGAAAGAGTCGAAGACCAACGGTATCCAGACTAGGGTTTCCTTTGCTGTGTAGGATTGGAAATCTAAGAGATGGGCTGAGAATATCGATTGACACAAGTTTTGCCGAAAACTGCCCTATAAATACAAGCGTGGCTGGTGCATAGGCGAGGGCTGGTCAATGTTCGTGAGATCTCCAAAAACTTGGCAAGAATTGAAAGTTAAAGCAATCTGTGACAGCACGCAATAGGAAGAGGAGAAGGAGGAAAAGTCTAGATTGTGGTCCTTAGGCTTAAGTTTATAGGCATGGCTTAATCCAATGGCCAGAGATGGACACCATGCCTACGAAGACCAAGGATATCTTAGCTAGGCATGATTTAAATACCGTTGACTTCCCTCTCCAAGAACATATTGACTCTTGAATTTCCACATCTCCTTCGCTCACCAACAATACTCCGTAGTATCCACACAGTCCACCTCTTTAGACATGAAATTCTTCAACTCCTTCGCTCCTGCTTTGTGGCTGACCTTCACAACCTGCTCACTCGGCTCTCCGGTCCCCACGAGGCCTTTCTACGTCTCGACTTATGAGGCCCCGTTCTCACTCGGCCAGGGTCTGACAGGCTACAACATGACCGCTCGTAACGGCAACTTGTACCTGAGCCCCAAGCCCAAAGGTTGGTCTCGGATATGGTGCCAAATGCCAAAGACAAGTCCCAAACTCACTGCCCACTAGTAAAGAAAGTCGTAATGTTCGTCACTGGAGATGGGAAAGCATATTTAGTAGGCCACTAACCCTCCTCGTTCCTGTCCCTAACGAATCCGTCTCCTGCACCTCCGTAGAGAGAACTTAGCAGTGCTTCTCCCTCAAAATTGACGCCCATCCCAGGACTCCACAACCCCGCAGCCCGTCTACATAGACACCTACAACGGTCTCTTGGCGTACGCCAGCCCCGCTCCCCCCGGCGCCATCTTCGTCGACTTCATCCACCTCGGCCACGGCACCTCGGTTCTCTATGACGATGGCGAGGAAACGGACACGGCGCCCGGTCACTTGGTATGGATTGGGCAACAGGACGATGACCTCTGGTACGCGTGTAATACGACGAATGGCGAGTATCAGGTGTACAAACAGATGAACGAATTCGGCATCGCGCCGAATACGGACGAGTGTGACGGCATCAGCTTGAGTGCGCTCGACTACACGGGGCCTAATCCGGCTGCTAGTAGTTACTGAGGAGGAGGAGATGGGGGGCTTTTAAAGAGAGGAAGTGTATTGAGGTAGTACCGGTAGAGTCGCTGAATACAATCATGACAGGCGTCTTGCCGAGTCATTCTCAACATGTCATGCGGTGTTTATCGAATCATACATTCTTCAATCGCCATGTATTATGTAGGGTATAATTAAAAAGATTGCTATATGGCTGATTCAATTAAATATCGAAAATGATAATAGCGCAGTATCGAAGCACTAATCAATATCGGACGTGTCAAATCCTTTCTTTCTATGCATGTCATTTTCGGTGTACGGCCTTTTTGTCACATTTATTCTTCCCAATATCCGATCATTTGTTACTATGGCCAAATGGCCCACGGATAGCATGCTGTGGGTACCATCAGTGCGATCTGGACTGAGAGATTGGGATTCGGGCTAATTAAGTAAAGAGTTGTGATTCTCGGGATGACAGATGAGGGAGAAAGGCAGACTCTCCTATCCTCATGGTAGAGACAAAAGTATAGGGAAGCGCGAGCTTTGGATTCGCGCTGTTTGAAGATGTTGGATATAGCGAAGGCTTTTTGGTGATGCGGGAAGGGAAGGGAAGGGATGGGATTACGGTGCCCAGGCAAGTTGGGATGGCGCGATGCGATGCGGAACGGGTGGAGGGGCGTCGTTTGGTATGTATGCGTTTTTGGATTCTTTGCTTTGCCCAAGGGCTTGGGGGATTGATCTTTGGCCGCGCCGAGTTTGAGGTGGGAGTCTGCGGCAGCGCGAATTCGAGGGACGCGAGTTGAGGGGTCGGTATGGTGCGAATGATCGGTGTGGTCACGTGGGGATGATTGTTGAGTTTGAGTAACGAGTACCTTCTCAGAGTAAGATTTGGTCATGATGTGGTTGAACAATGGTGGTTGGGGAGTGGTGGGTCAAATCACGATAAAACGCGCGTTTAGATCAGTCATGTGTGGATGTTCACTTGATCGATGTCAAATGATAACGTGACTCTCAAGCTTGGTGATTGTTGGACTAGACTGCATGCAGGTAAGATTATTCAGCATGTATGTTTCTGCATTGTAGGAGTCCCGCTTCGCTACATGTCTCGCTATCGTGGTCGTGTTGGAGTGGTTCTGGCTGTAAATACCTAATGGCTGAGAAGAAGAGGGAGGGAAGAATAGGAGGATGTTCGTTCAAAGAATTTCCCCACCCGGACCTATACGCACCTTTGCAGGCGGTCGATCCCCTGGTGAGTATTCACTGATCTCGGCAGCCCCATCAGCGTCCCTTCGGCCCGTATATTTGTAAATCAGATTCTCGTCCCCCATCATTTCATCTTCATCATCGCTGACCATTCGACTGTCTACGTAAAATGTTATCTTTTCAAACTTTGCACCTTGCTTTGTCATCAACAATCCGTCGAGCCACTTTCGTATCGGCTCGCGAGTCCTGGCACGAATGTCATCATCGGAATCTGGCGCTACAATAAAGTAGTATCTAGTGAAGATGGTCAAACGTCGAAGATTGCGAAATTCAGCCAACGCAGGGGTTGGGTCAACATGGACTTGATTCTTCAAAGTAGCATTTTGTTTGAGTTTCCAGGCCTGGTATTCGCACCATGCTTGGTCTTCAGGGATCTGCTGTTCCCTAGCCGTCGCTGTTAGGTAGTCGCGTCGGGACTGGCAACTGCGGCCGGGTCCTTCTTCGAGATAGGCGTCTATGTACCATCTAGGAATCTTCTGCTTTGCTTCAGCTGCTACATCATCCTCGCCTCCAAGTTGATATCGATCTGTGCCATTTGCATTTTGCTCGGCAGTTTGAGCTCTACTCATCGATCGTGTCATAATGGTAGATGTAGATGTTGTGGCAGTCCTAGGCCCAGACACAGAGCTGAAAGATGGCTCATGTTGAAAAGTTGGAAATGTCAGATCTAACGCGAGGTTCATTAGCTGGGGACAGCTGGAGCTTATGGTGCGTAATTGGTCGACGGTCATTGTCTTCCACCACGATCTTCCAGTATTCCAACAGCTTCGGAGGCTCAAGGTACGGAGACGCAAACAGAATTGCGCGATTGTAGAGACGATTGGGTTGTTCTGAGTATCGCACGTAATTTTGAGTTCCTCCAATGCAGTAGTATGCTGCACAAGACGGAGCAACATTGTACTCTTGCTTCTGTGGTGTGATTCCTTCTCATGAGTCAATCTGGTTTCTTCGATGAATGATTTCAGTCCCGAAAAGTACTGAGGTTGTATGCGAGAGAGGAAATTGAGCAATTGGACATCCTTCAACTCGAGGTGAGTGATCTTAGACCAGTCCCATAAGGTGGTACTCTCCCAAGATGTATGGTCCCAGTTGTAGCCATCTATTATTAACGCTTTCAGTGCCGGAAGACGTTTGATGCTCTGATCTTGGTGGGCTTCAATCTTCGGATAATCTGCTATAACACCACCATTACCAACCACATGGACTNNCGGATCAGATGAAGCCGCTGCAGTCTGGGCCGCTCAAAAAGCAACTCCTTGATCATAGGAGTTTCCGATTGCCTCCATCTAAGTTTGCACGAGATGAGATTCGAATTGGGAAATGATGAGTAGGCTGAAGGCTGGTACTTTGATGCGCGGAGCCCATCAAAGTGGAGTNTGCACATCGGGCCATGTCTTGCATAAAGCAGGACCTACCGTGGCATTCGGGGATTTGGGGCGACTCGTTGGTTTGTCATCCCAGAAGGCCCAACTGTTATCGATATCGAATTAGTGTTTGACTATAGAAGAGGATGATCTGACTTACGTGAAAGACTGGAGATGGGTCAATGACTCAACGAGTCTGGCTACTGATGACCAATCTAGGGCGCGTTTTATCGTAAGGTGTCTCGTGTGGTTCCTCACATCACGGGCGACTTGGACTTGTGTGATCGATAGATCATACGTTTCTTGCTTCGATGCAAACATCCCGACTATGCGGTCCGTGAGGTGTAGATGGCGGTAGGACAAGGGCACCACAAGAGCATCAAACTGCTTTGATACAAGACGCAGGTTGGAAAAATCCTGTAGGTCGTACAACTCTTCAAGGATGGTCAAGAGCACATGTGCAGGAAGCTCTGGTGTACGGAGGACGAGATTCGACGTTGTCAATGGGGAGCGCATTGTTGATAATACTTTGCAAAGTTTTGTGGAAGATGGTGGTTTGTGGTTGTGATGTTGCTATGAGGTGATTAAAAAGTAGAAGAAAGATAGTTGGTGGTGACGGAGGCTAAGGTGTTCATACTGGCTTCAGACAGAGCCGTGTTGAGCTTTGAGACTGCACCTAACACCTCTGACATGACAGGAATTGCTGACGGTGACGATCTGTCTCTGCTCTTATCTGTCAAAGCTCACAGATATGTCAGGTTTCACGGCACTATCAAATAAAGTAATACATGATACCTCCCACGGCGGATCTCCAACACCAACCTCAAATAATGTCGAGTGTTAAAAGTTTACGCGTACTTAGGTGCAACCGGCTTAGTCATCTTCATAGCTAGATAGTGGGCCCCGGCCAAACTCGAAGTGGGAGAGCCACAGCAAGCATTCAATCTGCTTCTACCCACACCAACGTTCACCATCTCATGTCTCTAATGACCGAGTATCCTACGGGAAAACATATACAAGACCTATACCAATTCACTCAACTTTTGCAGCAAGGGTCATCCATGAATTATCGTCCGAATATTCAAAAGAAGGCAAAGTGCTCATCACTTTGATAGGGTGCTACATCGCCTTCCTATCACCTAGCTTGTACTCTTCAAAGTGGCATCCTTAGGTGAGCATCACAAGTCTACAGGTCCCTCGGTACAACAAGATCATCCGACAAGTGGCGAGCATTCATCTCGAGCTCAAGTTAAGATGGTTGTAGCTGCAGTGGTACTTAGGAGCTCAACCCAAAGGCCTGCTTCTCAACCAATCCTGCTCCACATTTGAGCAGCTGATCCAGCCAAGTCAGCCTTGGCGGTCCATGGTCAACCCAGTACAATCAGCCTCCACTTCCAGAGCAGACTGCTCACTAGCTTCGACGACACGCACGCCTCCCCCACTTTCTCCGCGATACCGTCGTCCTTCTCCAGTATGAGCAGACCCTGTCCGGACACCACCTTTCCTTTTTCCCCGCTCTTGCCGAGGATTCTGACGAATTCGCAATCCAACTTCTCGCGATTGTCGCGATAACGAGGCTCCGAGAATGCGGTCC